>VYXC01012386.1:84656-142179 GCA_013397175.1 Platysteira castanea
CACCATTAGTATTTTTTGTGGTTTTTGTCTCTCCACAGCAGTAGAACCCATTTGGATATTTAACAGCGACTCTGAGTAGCTGCAGAGTCTGGTAAATCTGATCCCAAATAATATAGGAAGAAAGATTTCTTTGATAGCATTAAACAAAATAGCTTAATTACAAATAATTTGTACCTTTAAACACCTTTTGTAGAAAAAAAAGTCAAATTATATTTTGAATGTGTATAGCGTAAGTCATGGCTTACTGATTAATTCTATGGATTTACCTGTCTCTAAAAGTCAAAACTACAAAGGGAGTTTAAGTAGCTCTTGAGCCAAAGAAACTGGGGTCAGAGGACTCTTAACACACTGTTGACTTATAAGTTGTTGAAAGCCAGTAACTTCAAGTGGGAGAAGGAATTGCAGGGCATAGCTGATTTTGTTGATTTAAATGTATTGAGAATATAAGTTTATTTAAAACACTTTTGTCTAATTGGAAATGAGTAAGTTAAGCATGCTGTAATATTATAACTTTCAAAGTTACACAATGCTACTTTGAGAATATACTGAAATGAAGCTGGATAATTTCTATATACCGAGTCACTCTTAGAAAACCCTTTTGTTTATTGTTAACTGCATGTATTTTGTATCTGTCTTGCTGCTTTACAGTAAATCTTCCATTAACATCCTTTGGCTCTCCTCTTGAAGAAGTCATACTAAGTTGTCTATGTATTTTTTTTCCATTTTATCAAACTTTGATTCTCTATACTCATTGAAAGCAGGTTAATTTTGGCACTTTGTAGTGTACTTGATTAAGAGTGCCAGGCTTTGTGAAAGACACACATGAAGTCAACCAAAATGCTGCATTATACATATGGCGTTTTGCTTTTTATTTATCTTTCAGAACATATAAACATGCCTAATAGCGCCGTGTAAAAACTAAGTGGAAACATAGAAACAATTAAATCCCTGAACAAAATATGAAGAAGGAATTAGCACATAAAATGGATAAAGGGGCCAAGTAGTTTGCTTTTTTGTTGCTTTAAAATAGAAGATTAGGGAAAAAAAGAGGAGGAAGGATAGTTCGAGTGCCAGTGATGGTTGCCAGTGGCACCAGGATTGGCATCAGACCTTCTTTGTTTAGCCTAGGATGTCTGTGATTTGTTGGTTGGCATCCGCATTGCAGTGCAGAGTAATGTTACAATATATTGACAATTTCCAGATCTAGAAGTGTCAATAATCTTTTCAGTTCTTAACAAAACGAGCTTCTACTTCCATGTCTGCCTTGAAAGAAGAAATAAGGGCTGATCTGTGAAGTTCTGTCCTTGATGAACTTCCTCAGATTGTACTTTTTGCTCATCTCAAAATTCAGCATATTTTTTCCCCTTTATTCTCTTTCTGCTATCCTCTTAAATAAAAGAGAAAAAAAAAAGAAGATTGACATAGGTTGCAATGCTGCTCCTTTGACTGCAATGGAAGAAGAAACTGTGAAGTATACACTGTGATCAGTGTTTAACATCAAAATAATTCTTAATCATAACGTGCTTCCAAGGGGCTCTGCTTGTTGTGGGTATCGGAGGCGTGTGTGTCCCACGCAGATCTTTTATAAAACCCAAACTTGAAAATGGTATGAACATTGTTTCTATTGACAGAATTGCCCCCTTTTTTTTTCCTGTCAGCATCAGAGAGTGTCTATCTTTTGGTGTGAAATGCATTTCAGTCCATAAAATCATTTGATGGTATTTGATTCAGCGCAGTGCTTATGCTGTGTTCCCGTTGCTACAAGAACCGCCATTTTGTTTGTCGAGTGCCAGGAGAGGGGAAAAAAAAGGCAGACAATGTGCTTGATGCCAATAATGGTTGCCAGTGGCACCGAGGTTGGCATCAGACCCTCTTTGTCTAGTTGCTGAATGCCTTTGATTCGTTGGTTGGCATCCGCATTGCAGTGGGCACATTGGAAAGTTTTTGACAATCAGTGAATGAAAGCTGCAGTACTTGTTTGCTGCAACAGAACCAAGATCATATAAATCCCTCCTTCAGATAGATGTTTTAGTTACTCTTAGAGTGACTAATTAAAAAAAAGCTAAAAATTGCCTTATTTTTTTTTTCTAAAACATAGAGTATCTATAGCAATGTGCCTTGTCTGCAGAATTCCTAATTCCTTCACCATCTCTGCTACTTTTTTTTGCAGCATAAATAAAATGCAAACTTAATGTTAGGTAATTCAGCATTTACTGAATGAAGCATAGTAGACCTTGAGAAATGCTTTGAGAGTTTAAAGAACTGAAGCAGTGGTACATGTAAATGTTAACATTTTAAAGTGTTTTTAGTGAATGTGCCTCTTAGAGTACATTTCTCTGATCAGTCATGTTACTGTTTACACTCTCCTTTGTCCTTATGTGAGGGTGATATAATTGAGGGAGCCCACGTTCCCAGCTGTTAATAAACTCTGGAGTCAAAGGAGGAGAGGATCTTTTAAACTATCTAGGGAGCGGGGCAGAAAATAGATGCAGATGTCCTCAGTCCCATAGTGTTCAGGCACTCCTCATTTTTTAACTTCTTACACCATCAAGATGCTACCACAGTTCCAGCTGTGTGACTTTTTACCAGGAAATTGGCAAAAAGAATAAATCATTTCTGTTGGAAGTTTTCTAGATAGTTAACATTAATATTGCTTTCCGGTTGACTGCTATTATCTCGTTAATTAATAAGAAGGATTAGCAGCTCTACCCAAAGGGCTGCACAGAAGGAAGCCTGGCCTATGTGAGTCCCTGAGTTGCTAGACTGTGTCCTGTCTCTTGAGGACTGGGGAGGGGGGATGCTGGGCCAGGAAAAAAAAGAAAAAAGCAAGAGAAAGATGAGAGAAGAGTGAGGGCACTGGCCAGCCAAGGGGAGAGTTTTGTGCGCAGGACTCTTGTGCCTAGCTGCCCCTACGCCGGGGATGTTGGCAGTGCCGTGCCCTGCCCTGCCCCGGGTGCCGTGCCCCCGGGGGACGTGGGACGGGGCACGGGCACACCCTGGTGTGGTGCCCGCACTCCTAAAAAGCGCGCTTGCAGATAACCTCAGCAGGGGTGCAAGGTGCTGCCGCCACATCAAGCAGAAACTCTTTTGCCTTTAGCTTAATGCCAGCAAACTGGCAACCCCTAGCCAAGTGGGGATATCGCTTTCCCAGTTCAGACAGTCCTGGCAACATGTGTGCCTTGTCTTACTTGAAAAATGTGCACTCTTCCAGAAGGAATTGTAATTCTTTTTTTAATGTGACGTGTCTGAATTGCAGAAGTGGGTGGGTTTACCAATGTCTCAATCTTTTTTAAAGCTTTTTGAATTTTGTGAATTTATGTCTATAGGGAGCTCAAATTTTCAAAGAGGTTTGCATGGTAGTTTTCATGTTACATGTTAGTTTTCATTCCAAAAGTAGAGAAAATTTATTGTGTAGTCATTCTTTTCATATTTTAAAATGATAATAAAATTATTTTGGTTAGTTTGCTCTGACTACATGAAATTCCACTTAAAATCACACTCAAAATAATGTTTTAAGCAGTTCCTAGTTAAGTCATATTATGGTCATATGCCTAAATGTCACACCACCCAGACAGATTTTGGATGAGAGTTTGCATTTTTTGTGTGCACTGATGTTCTCACATACAATTAATAAAAAACCAAGGGGCTTAGAAGAATCAACCATTTGCTGATTGTTCCGACTTCTTTTAACCTTAATGGTTTGCCTCCTTCTGAACACTTTACCTGGGAACACACACTAGAGCGTTTTGCCTGTTTTGCAGAAGGATATGTCAAAGTGCAAGGTGATTTGTTGGGAGTTTACACTGCAAATTATGAGTTACAGCAGGAACAACAGGAAATAGAGCTTATTACTGCCTGTACCTACAGGCTTCTGTGTGCTCTAGGACCTTGTTTCTTGCACAGTGAAATGGCATGCAGATCCCTTGCTCTAAATCCTCATTTTGAATCAGAAAGCCGGTACAGAACCAGAAGTATGAGTTTATATTTTATCTGCTCTAGTATGAGAAGAGCTTCTAGTAGTTTAAAAATCTCATTGGGAATAATAAACTCTTTTAAAATGGAATTACACTGGACAAGTCCAGTCTGTTGAAGCGTGCAGAAGATGCGATTTTAAAAAAACTTTTGTATCAGTGGAAAAAGACACTGTATTATTTTCTAGTTTTCTAATGTAAAATTTGGAATAACTATTTTGTTGACTGTCTCTGTTGTACTGAACATTACAGGCAAGAGAGACATTTTCCATTAGGAAATGGAGGTTAATTCAGTGTATATATGGATGAAATAATGTTTTTCAATTGATTATTAATAGTTACTTTGTTTACAAAGATGTAGGATACTGAAACATTTTGAAAGGTCACTTAGCAATTTTCATTTTTTCAGAACATTTATGTGTGAACTCCAGATAGTAGATCTGAAGAATTCAAAATGTTTATTTTTTTCTTTTTAATTTAAAATATTTCTCTCAGAGAAGGATTGTAAGTTGTATGACAGGTTCATGAGAAAGAAAAAGGGATTTTTCATATTTAATATTACCATTTTTAACAGGAATTAAATATATGTGCATTTTAGGAAGGAGCATTTACCTAATTTTGATTTTTCTTGCCTGATACACTAACAGGAGTAATTTTCACAGGGTTAAATAACGTCAATTATGTTTAAGACAAAAGAAACTTTAGTTTAAATAAATTCTGTGCAACTACTTGAAAATGTAGAGGTCAGTGTTAATTTATGAATGACAGTTCAACAGCAAGAAGCTATAAAGTAAAGAAAAGAATGGAAAAGGAATCAGTAAATTCTTGCTTCATGGTAGTTGCAGACAGAAATAATACTGTGAACAAGAAGAATGCTTTTAAACTGTATATAAGACCATTAATTCATGAGGGAAATTAGTCAATTTAAAGCAGAGTTTTATGGTTTAGTTTCTTAAATTTTCATGCATACTGAATTCACTGTAACTGTGAAAACTTCATTAAAACAATTAAATACTAAAGGCCACTGCTGGTTGGATTTTAAAGTTAATTGCATGAGATTGCTGTCAAGCCTGCTTCTTTTTCCAGCTTTCCTTTTTTTTTCCCCGCTTTTCGTCCTTCTCCTCTTCCCTGCTGCTGGTGTAGTAACATAGTCATGTCAAGGGCAGGTGGCCCTCTGAAATGGTGGTCTACAATGCCAAACACTAATTCAAGAGGTTTCCTGAAGTGCTACTTTCCAACAGCAGCTTTTTTTCAACAGCAAGGTGAAATGTTTCTTTCATGTAATTGCTTGGATTAGGATGATCTTAAGATCAAGTTAAATGGCTGTCTTAAATTAACAGGGTTGCTTCTTCCTTTGTGGGGTGAAGAAGAAGGCTCCTTATGTGGAGCTACTTCTCAGATACTAAGTGAATGTGAAAAGGGAAGAAAGTTTATGTTACTACTCAGTTTGTTTGACAGATGTCAAACAAGATGTCATTCATTATAGGGAGGTTTCATGATTTTACTCTATCTCTCTTTTATTTTTGTAATTTCAAACTCTGGTGGAATTTTTAGACGTTTTTGCTAAAATCCAGGCTCAGGGCAGTGAAGCCTGGGTTAGAAGAGGTTTGAAAGTCTCAGAAGCTAGTAAAGGGGAAGTAAATCTTAGAATATTAGCCTTGTCTAAGAGAAAGCAGAGCTCATTTTGGTGAATCTATTGTACTGTCTGGTAGCAGTGAGTTGTGTGTGAAGCTGGAAGGATTCTTCTAGCACAGCTGTTTATCTTTTCCCCCACCATGTTTTTGTTTACAAAAAATTATTTTCACTCTCCCCACCACTTCTCCTCTGGTGGGGGGGGGGCGGTGTGTGTCTTTCCTTTTCTGGAGTATATTGTGCTTTTATAATTTTAAATAAATACATTTCTTTAGCTGATTCTTAGGAACATCAGCATTGGCATGTGGCTTTTGTTCTAGTTTTCCCCCTCCCCCCAAAGAGAGTGGTGGGAGATGGGCACTTCAGACTTGATGTTTGCGGGGCATTTTGAGGAAGGGCTGATAGTCTAAAGTGTGCTTATCAATAACAGTGTTTCAAAAGTTTTTAGCTAGCCTGAGGACCAGAGCTTTTGCCTTCATGCCCTATGACTCCTATGGCTACATCCTGCTTTACCCCAGATTCCTCTTCAAGTCAGAAAGGTGACTGAAAATTATAGGGACCTTGGTGTAATTTTAACCTTAGTTTGCTCCTAACTGCCGGTGGTGTTTGGAATTTTTAAACTACATGTATGTTTGTTTGTTTGTTTTTTCTCCAAGCAATAGAATTGAAATAATGAGAAGTTATTGTGATGTAGCATGGTGTGAAAGCTTAGCTGAAGCCCCAGTCATTGCATTTGTTTCTCTCAGTGAAACCTTGCACTTTTTATTTAAGTAACTGCTTGTTTCCAGTGCAGAAGGGACATGTTAAGTTTTCCAGTGTCCTTCCATAAAGGCACCTTCACTAAAGGCATCTCTCTGGCTTTAAGTGGGCTTTTTACTATTTTCCCCCTGAAAAAAATACATACAGAAATTGATCAAAACAGTTCCCATTTTCTTCCTTAGAAAGTGAACAGGAAAGCCAAATGCAAAAATTAATAGTTAGTGAACTCTGAGAAACTTGGTGTGGCTGTCGAGTAATTAGGAAAAAAAATCTGTGATTGTTTGTTGGAGGCAAATGCTGTGCACAGGTAAGTATATTCTATATTATTTGGAATTATTTGACAATTAATAATTTAAAGTATGTATGCTTTGAACATATTCCTTATGTATTTGACTTCCTGATCTCCAAGCTATATTAACATGAGTTACTATACATCTTTTTATAAAGGATCAATTTAAACAACTGAAGGATGGTTATCTTTTTATCTTAAACCTAGCATTGTATTTTAATTTCAGTCAATTACCTTGCCATATCCTTCTTAAACTGTGTTCTGACATGTCATAAGAGTTACACTTTTTTTTTAAAAATAGAAACAAAACAATGTGTGTGCTTTAGAGAACAGTAATTACAAACTCTATGCCTTTAGAAATTAAATGAAATTAAAATATTCACAGAGTGTAAATTTTTGCTAGTGAATTGCATTGGGCTAAAATGCGAAACCATTTTTAGCCTGTTTTTTGAAGTGGCTAGCAGGTAAATGCTTAAATTATTACGGATGTGCATTGTGTCTGAGAGATAAAAAAATATTCTTATTGCAGTGTCAGCTTTCCATTGCTGGAGTAATGCCATTGAGAAGGATGCCAGACTTTTTGAAGGGATGACTACACTCCAGTGTCCCTGATTTAAAAGTGTGAAAATTTCTCCTAATCAAGACAACTTACTCTGACATCTGCAGTTTCTAGATGGATTACTTTAAATTTGTTATGCCACGTTAAAAGATGTGTTTTATGAGGCTGGCCTCAGCTCCTGGCCTTAGTGTCAAGAACCCTGCTATGTGATGCAACGCATCTTGTTAGGTTTAATTGACCAAAGCTGATTTGTTAAAACAATTCATTTGTGCTGTAACTCATGCCCAGGCCAAGTTGCTACCTGAATCTCTTGACCTTGGTTTGTCTGGGTCATGAAATGGCTGTGACCTGCTTGACCTCTCCATTGTTCAGTGGCCATGCCACTTCCTCCACTTTTTGTGGTAGTTACTGACAAGAAGACCTCGGCCCTGAATTTACACCCCAGTGGGTTTTGCAGTGTGCCTCCAGAACATCTGTGTCTTCCTTTGGAAGTGCTCCTGATGTCACCACCTATTGTCTGCTGACAGTGAGAGGGACGAATTGACAGCCCTTCATAGTAGAAGAGGTGGTGAGGGAATTTCTGGGAGCTGGAGGAAAACTCCATTCTTTCTCAGGCTGCTGTGCATTTCTGTTGGTGTGTACGGGGTCACTACTTTTTTTGAGGGCAAACACCATCAGTCTTAGTCAATCCCATTTCACTATGAGCTTTGTTTGAGTGGGATGTGCTGGGAAGAAGGTTCAGCTTTGAAAATATTTTGTGATGAAAATCTAATGAGTATGCACACCACTTCAATTTTTAGGCCACAGGAGTGATCAAAATAATTTCTTGGCGTGAAATGGAGGAGTGTTTCCTGTCAGTGTCATAAGTGGCTGTTGATTTCTTTAGTACCAAAACATCGATTTCTAAAGACCTAGCTTGTATTCAAGAGCAGTCATGTTTTCTAAGCAAAGGACTTTCAACACTTTGCTTGATGCAGTATCTAAACTTATTAAAAGGGAGAAAGAGCAATCTATATATTACTTCTTTCAACAAAATAAATTGAAATGCATTATTTCTAGAGAAAGCTACTTGTCCTTAATAATGATTCTTGGTGGGGGGCAGTCACTGGCCCCTTACCCTGACAGACTGCCTACTGTCAGTATCTCAGATGCTAATGTCAGCTTCTTGATGTGGACTTCGTGCTTCCCATAACTAGCAAAAATTTGACTGTTCAGACAGTTTATTTTATTAAAATAGGTATTACCTCTTATCATATGCTGCATTGTGGCACAGTTTTAGGATGTAGTGCCTTTCAAAATCAGTGACTTGTCTGTTGAAAAACTGGCTAGGTTAAGACAGCTTATAGTCTAGTGCTAGTACCATTATAAAACAAGTAAATTTGTATTCCTGGGGTCATCAGATAATTGATATGTTCTTATTTTAAGTCTTTAACCTTAGACTTTGCTCACATGAGTGGATTTATTCAATCAAATTGACGTAGTTTAAACCCCGTATTCATTCACAGCACTATGCAATGACTTTTGCAGCATATGAGCAGGTTTGTATTTCTGCAGTACACCTGATTTCTTTGTAAACTTACTCTTTTTTGTTTCTTGAGAGAGAAAAAAAATATCAGATGGTATGTTTACATACAGCATTCCTGTGCACTTGTATATGATGAAACCTTTTCCTTCTGTGTGAAATCCTACAAGCTAGGTGTGATTTCTAATTGCAGTTACATAGTTCCTCTGAAGGAAGAGGGTGGGAATGCTGGTGCAAGGAACTTGAATGCTATCGCTGTGATGACAGTGTAGACTATGACTCAATGTTTAGTTGCAAGGACTTCAAAATCCTTGTCCCTGGCCCCCAGCCCTGTCGTGTCTCCCCGGGTGACTGCAGGCAAGTTAATTAATATCTCTGTGTCTCTGGTCCCAGGGAGAGACAACACCACTTGCTTCAGTGCTGGCCCAGCGAGGGTTGTAATAATGTACTGAGATAAGGTACTGGCTAAAAAGTTCCTGTATTCCACTGCAAGCACAACCCATGTGCTGGTGCCCAGCCCCCAAGAGGGCTCTGTATCGCAAAGAAATGTACCCAGTTTTCTCATGCCCAGACGGAGGAAACTTGCCCAAGCAGGGAGGGCCGGCAGAAAGCATTCCTTGCCGGTAAGCCCTGCGGTGGCAGCGCTCCGTGGGAGACGGTGTCAGAGCGAAACCGCGCGGCAGGGCTGGCCCGGCGGGGACCGCGGCCGTGCGGGGACCGCTCCCCGTGCCACCCGTGCTTCGTGTGAGCCCTGGCCAGGGCCGGCCCTTGGGGATGGGGCACGGCATGGGAGCTCCCAGAGTCTCCCTGCCCTGTGACAGTGAAGCGAAAATACGCTCCAGGCAGAAAGATAAAAGAAACACTCATTATGGGGCGATTATATGGATGTTCATCAACGTTCAACCACAAAGGAGGCATCTGCAGTGCCTGCAGAGGTGGCCTGTGAGCTCAGTCTGGTTCCCCGTCCTTCTGTCTGCTCTGATCACAGGTTTTCAGTCAAGTAGCTCAGAACACACTAAAGTTCCTGCACCGTGGTCCTGTGCATAGGGTGGATTGTCAGGAGCTTGGTGAGATGTGAGATGAAACCCAAACTAATGTAAGAGCGTACCTGTGCCTGAAATATGCTGGCCATCCTGTTTAATTTCCCAGACTCGGACAAATTTGGTTTGTGAGGCAGCTGATGGGGGAGATCGTTGGTTTGTAGGGGCTTAGTCCAGGATTGTGTCTTAGAGGCTGAGCTTTGCCTGAAAACCCAACTGATTGTAGTGAAATGCCACTAAATAATTAGTAACCTGTGCCTTTTGGACCCAGTTTGCCATATACTTCTACTCCTTAAGTCATTACTTTCCTTATTCCTTCCTTTATGATGGTATTTCAGGGTTGGTAATGAGCTAGCCGTACCAATACCTACAAAATTACTGTGTCTGCTTCTCAGAGTTGGAAGTGGCAGTAATTTACAAAAATGTAATCTGTCCGTGCATTTTTCCAGCTGATATGGAAACAGTGCAGTTTACAGCAAAACAAGGGTTAACATCAAAACTTATTCTATTGTTTAACTTCCAGTTAAAGAATAACCAGCTTGTGCAGAAAAGAGAATTGAAAAATTGATTGGACTTTTGGATTCAGACATATAATTTAAAGGATATTAGGTTTTGATTTTACCATATATGCATTCATAGGTGAGTTTACTGCCTGCAGTTCCATCATTTGTAGAGGCTTATGTTATAGGAGTCACAGACTTAGTTGGTTTTATTAAACCCAAGGGAATTTGTTTTAAAGCTATGTGTAATTACTTTAACTGGCTTAATTGCTGCCATTTTTTTTTTAGTTAAGAAAACATATCACATTGTTACTTAGAGCATAAGAATTGTTTTCTGCACTTTATAGTGAGGAGTTCTGGTGTATTTTAAAACATATGCTGATCTTGCATTGTCATACACAAATGTGGTGTGTCTATGTAGACCTTCTTGGCCTTTCATGTATTTTTTCACTATACTGTGGATATAACTTGAATATTCTGGGACAAGAATTATAGTTGTCCTGTGATGATTTCTGTTCTATTTACAACCTCCAAATAAAGGAAAAGCTGCTTATAGTAAAATGAGGATCACTGGTCTTTCAGTAATTAAATAGACTTGTTATACTACATTAATCCTTTTTGGAACATTTGGAATGACTTCTTAGCACTCACAAACACAGCATTAGGGCCAGCAATTAATCTGTTGTTTGTCCTTCAATATTTGTGTGATGTAAAGAATGCATGTTCAAAGATGTAATTCAGGTTCAGGACTAGGATCATCATAGAGTCAAATACTTACAGTGATCATTCAGTAGCATGAAACAAGTCCTAGAATGAAGTTGCAACAATTGTTGGAAGGATCCACACAGTACTAACTTCATCCAACTGAAAGAACTAATAATGGTTTTCAATGCTGTCTAGTTTTGGTTGCTCTATGTACCACAGGAAAAAAGTGTGAATTATTTGGAGATAGCCAGAAACTTTCTAATTTTCTGATTAGCCTTCCTTATAGGTAGGTCAAAAAGTAAAGACTCAGCATTTCATCAGTTAAGAATATGTGGAAGAAAAAATTCAGTATCTTTCTAATGATAAGGACAATGTTATTTTTATCAAGGACAGGTTTAGGAGCACCTACCAAGATGACACACCTAAACTTGATAAAGTTGTCTATCAGAGAAGTAGTTCCGGTGATCACTTGATGCTCTTCCTAATTTCAGGGTTCAGTGGTGCTAATGCAGTAGTCAAATTTCTTCCTTTTCTGAGCTTTAACTTCACAAAAAATGAACAACTAAAATCACACAAAATTTCTCTCAGATTTTTACAGTTTCTTAATTGCTTTTCTCGACATAATCTGCGTAGTCTTTGATCAGAAGGCCACACTAATTCACTTGGTGCTGTGTTAGAGTCCTGTGCTCTTCTTCTGCATTGTTCAGCTGTAATTAACTTGAAGCATGGTATAGAGCATAAGCTTATGAGCCTAGGTTAAATCAGCAGAAGAGTCTTATGTTCCTGTGGTATATAGTCTTAGAACACATTATCCTATTGCAGTAAGATAGAAGTGTTTTAAATATAGTCCAGCCAGTCTGACCTTGTCAGAATTCAAGTCATATAATTGGTAACTTGGGCTTGCTGACGTGTTTCACAGTAGGATGAGCATTAACACAGAACTCCCTATTCCATCTGGTGAGGAACCTACAGAGAGTGCTATACATAGATTTTTCCTTAAATTCCATATTATGGTATAATGTCTTCTCCGTGCTCATGGCACTTCTCTTGCCATCGAGAGATCCGTGTCAGAGTCACCTGTGTCAGAGATCAAAACACGCAGTTGAGACACTATAAAGCAGCAATATTAGATCACGTAGATGTGACTGCTGAAAAGTAATATTTATGGGTTGTATTTCTGGAAAAAGTGATTACAGACAGATTTAGCAAATGTTTTATGAACTCTTTGGCTTTCATGGTAAATGCCCTGGAAAAAAGTGTCAAAATGAACACAAACAGAATTTAGTGATTAATCTACACATGGCACAAAAGTTGCAAATAGACTCTACAATTTTTAAATTTGATTTTGCCGAAGTTTGCCTATGTGTTATAACAACACAGTCATAACCAGAGACATCATGGTGAGGTCTGAGGAAGCTCATGTGTGTCCTGAAAGGAGCAAAATCACATTCATATGGCATCTTCACGTGCTTTCATGTACACTGCTCCTTTGGGTTCCCTACTGGATGATGCCAGTCTACTCTGGAAAAACATGCCATTGGAGTGACCATAACAGATTAATTTGAACTTGTCTCTGTTATATGTGTGTTTTATTTTCCTGTAATAATATATGCATATGAGTGTGACTGTGTCTGTCATGAGGTGTTTGATATGTAGTTTCCAGTCTGAGTGCATGGTGTTTGGTACTCATTGTAGTTATTGTGTATCTTACTGACAAAGGTGCCTTTGGTTTTTGCTGCTAGTTTCTCTATCACTGGTAACACATGACCTCTTTGAAAGTAACACATAGAATCCTAGAGTCACTTAATTTGGAAAAGACCTGTAAAATCATCAAATCCAACCAGTAACCTAGCACCGCCAAGTTCACCACTAATCCCTGAGTGCCGCATCTACACCACTTTTAAAAGCCTCCAGGGACAGCAGCTCAATCACTTCTCTGGGCAGCCTGTTCCAATGCTTGACACCTCTCTTGGTAATCAATTTATTTCCAAATAACCAATAAAAGCCTGCCCTGGTGCAACTTGAGGCCGTTTCCTCTTGCCTTGTCTCCTGTAACCTGGAAGAGGAGGCTGACAACCACCTGGCAACAACCTCCTTTNTCCCTGAGTGCCGCATCTACACCACTTTTAAAAGCCTCCAGGGACAGCAGCTCAATCACTTCTCTGGGCAGCCTGTTCCAATGCTTGACACCTCTCTTGGTAATCAATTTATTTCCAAATAACCAATAAAAGCCTGCCCTGGTGCAACTTGAGGCCGTTTCCTCTTGCCTTGTCTCCTGTAACCTGGAAGAGGAGGCTGACAACCACCTGGCAACAACCTCCTTTCAGATAGGTACAGAGAGCACTAAGGTCTCTGCTCAGCCTCCTTCTTACCACCAGGCTAAAGACCTTCAACTCTCACAACTGCTCCTCACAGAGGTTTTTCTCTAGACCTTTCACCACCTCTTTTGCCCTTTTCCTGGACTTGCTTCAGCACCTCAAATCATTTGCTGTAGTAGTCCAAAACTGAACACAGTATTCAAGGTGAGGCACCACCAGTGCCATGCTGACATATTTCTCGTTGTCTGAGGGGCAGACAGCTGAGTGGTAGAGTAACTGCTTCTTTGGACATCACCAGTGATGAATAAATATGCCAGCATTTCCAACCTTTACGGAGTGTTTTCATAGAGACAGTTCACACTCATCAGCTTTTTTGGGTTCTGTCACAGTTTGAGTGCTAGGTGGCTCTGGGCTGTTTGTGCCTCCTTGCCAATGAAAACTTCGGCGGTAACCCAATGCCTGCCACAGCTTGTGTGGATGTGGGGAATAGGTGAGGTGATGGAAGAGAGAGGATATGGGGCTGGGGGAGGAGTGGACAGGGGCTGCGTGAGGAGAACCCAGAGCAGTTGTGAGTAGGGGTTGGTGGAGGATGCCATCTCTATTGCTAATAGCACCAGTTTTGAAACCCCTGCACTAGATAGATCTGTTGATTTCTGAATAGTAATCTCTCTTCTTCTGTCTCCATAGTAACCTAAAGTTACTGTATACAGAATGTTTTTAGCTCTGGGTTTTGATGCTGGAAGAAGAAAATACGTATATAGAATGTTGTGTTCCATTTAAGAACAAGGAGAAAAACAAAGGAGAAAAGAATCTCTAATTTATTTTCCTCCCCTTCCCCAGGTTTGTGAGAGACATGCTTCTTGTATTTTGTAGGTTAATATGGTTCTCATCTGATTTCTTTGAGTCTCATTTGGCTCAGGAGGGGTTGTTTTACAGTAATTTGAAGTCCTAATGCTGAATTCATGTTGCAAGGAATGTGTTCAGAATCATGCTGCATCTGTAAAGGATGTTCTGTAAAGGCCTGTTCAGAAACTATTCTGGTGTATTGAGTTCCCAGGCAACAAAACTAGAACACGTATAACTGAAGTACTGCCGACTCCCTAGACTGTAAACCTAATCCTGCAAATCCCTATTTACATAAATCCCACTGATTTCAAAGGGCCTGCACATGAGAAAGCAGGTTTTACAGGATCAGGCCATTCTTCCTAGGAAACAACATCTGTTGCACCAACTGTGATAATCTCATGACTGTTAAAGAAAACTCTGAGGAAACATTTTATCTGGGCTAAAAGAAAACAGCAAAATAGTAACACTGTTATCTGTTGCTATAAAGTGGATTATTACCAAAAGCAACTCTCTTTGTGTGCTGTGACCCTCTTCCCTTCCTGCATATTTTTATTTACTCCAGGGAAAATGCTGTATGTAGCTATGCATGGTTGCTGCTGTTCTACATCCATGTTGTACAAAGTTTGTGAACCAGACTGCAGATGTTGAGATATGCTCAGATACTGAAAGAGGCTTTTGGCATATAGGTTAAAGACTATCATTGTCTTTTGGAGTTTTCGGAAATAGAGAAAGAAATGTCTTCAGTAAAATTTTAAGGTATTTTGGGTCTTGCAGTTCAAGTCTATGCTGCTTTGGCTGAATTAACTGAAGTTCTACAGTCAAAGAGTACACTTGGCATTCACTGTGGAGACATGGATGGTCACTTGGTAATACTGCAAGTGACTAAAAAGGAGCAGCAAAAGCAGATGGTGGTTATGCTGGGAAGAGTAAAGACCGGTTGCTTTGCTTTCCTTCAGGAATAGAGAACACTTGCATTGTCTTGCATAGCTGTGCCCGCTTGCATAGCTGTGGTAGCACTTGCTGCAGCTGGAGCTTAGTAGCTTTTGTGACATGTACATAGAGATCTGGAAAGGGACAATAGACTGCTCTATTACCTTGGCTGACTCCCAGTTTCTGTAGGCTTGGTTTCATAACACACAGGAGTGAGTGGATTCATAGCAGTGGGGTCATTTGGTGTGTAGTCTTGTATGCTTGCTGCATTCTTGGGCTGTGCAGCTGAAGATAGAGATGGAGTATCATTCATCGTGCCTTGTAGCACAGAAGTTATAATGAAATAGCTGTAGCAAAGAACAGCAAAAGAGCCAGGCAGCTCAGTTGGGCCATTAATATGTTGAAGGTAAAGACCTTTCTGAAGGGAGCAAAGGGAGTCTGTATCAATAATGAAGTGCGTGCACAATAGTTCTAGCACTTCATCCATGCTTGGGATTCTCTGCACTGAAAATTTACAGTCAGTCTATGCACGACAAGGACAATGGCCTGGGATTTCCATGAGCCATAATAATGGACAATAAGCTACAGGTACTCACGTCATCAGATCAGTGGGAATAAAGGAGTGATATGCCTACAGCGCTAGCTTGCTGTCAGCAACTGCAGGGTTGGTGGACCAGAGGCATGTTATTCCTCTAGATGGTTGTATATTCTTGTAAAATTTCCTGCTAATTTTGAATATTTCTAATGATTACTCTTTCACCTCTGTGAAATGAATAAAATAGCGCTCAAAGCCTAATAGGCAAGGCTTCAGGTATGTGTATTTAACAGATATGCAAAAGCTAGAATATAAATAAAGGTTCTGTGCAGTTACTTGAGAAAGGAACATATTCGAAGACGGTGCTTTTATTCACAAGTTTGAGAAAGTAACATATTCAAAGGTGGTGCTTTTATTCACAAGTTGTAACTTTACAGCATCTTTTTGTCTCCCTATCTTTTCTGATTATTATGAGTCAAGTTTCCTTAAATGTGCAAGATTCATAATTAGGCATATTGTTCATTAGGGAAAAAACCATTTACTGTAGGTTTTTCTACTATGTCACCTGTATCTCTGCACTGTGATTATCACAATTCCTCCTTCCCTGTCATAGGCCCACATTTCCCCATGTTTTTAGGAAATAATTAGGAATTACACTCTTAATGATTTTTTAATGAGAGTTTAAATGTACCAGTTTACTTAGAAGTAATTGCTTTTGAGAAGCAAACAATATGCTTTAGGGAGTATTTTCTAGATTTTATATTGAGCTCCGTGCAAGATCACACCTATGCTAAATATGCAACATAAATCTATGCAACATATACTATGCTTAAAAAAACAGAATGGAGATGAACATCAACTGAAATTACAAAATGTACACTGCCAGGGAACAGGTCTTGAGACTGAGAGCAAGACAATTTGCACATTTGTTTTCATATATGCTAACAAGAAAGATTTTAGGAAAAAAAGACACGCAAAATCTCTAGAAAGTTTATTTATAATAAGAAAATATCAAGCGAGCATTTGTACTAATTTTCTGTATTAAAGTATTGTCATCTTCATTTGCTAGCAGTAATTAGTTCAGTCAGCATAATTTTTAATTTATTTATCTTTTATTTTTTGGAACTACACAGAACTAGTGTTTTCAAAACGGGAAGTGTATAAGATCAAGCTTGCTGAAATGTAACTGTGCACACTATTTCATTTGCCTCCCCTGTCTCAAATCCCAAGAAATATTTTAAGTTCTTTAGGGTCTGAATTTGTCTTTTGTTTGTGTTAGGTTAAATCCAAATAATATAACAAACATTTGTGGTCTTTTTAAGTTTTACTGGACTTTGTTCCGTTTTTTTCCTGATATTTTAAATCAATCCTTGCCAGAATTTGAAAATGCATTACAGAACATTGTGACAGCACTGGAAGAAAGTAGAACTGATTCTGAACAAGAAGGAACCCAATCAGTCAGTTTGGAAGAATAGTTAATTGTTTATTTCCAGAAGACTACTTGTAACAAACGATTCCTTGTGTCATTCTCCGTAGTTTTCTCTATTGCTCTCTTGTATCTCAGGAGAAGTAACATTCTTCTTCAGCAGAACCAATGTACCTTGTTAAGTCATTAAGGTCACAGGATCTCCTATCATTCTGCCATGTTATGGGACTCTTGCTGAAGGTGAGCACCTTCGGAATGCAAAAAGAGTTTTGCATTATTTCCCTTTTGAAATGCCTCTCCTGACTACCTAAGTGAAGAGACAATTTTTCATATAAACACGCTCCTTTTTCTTGCTGCTTCTGGAAATGCTTTACACAGATTTGCAGCTGAGTGTCTGAATGGAGAAGGAATGCAGGTATTTGAGATTCACATCCTTCTGTGCCTCAGTTCAGCACCAAGCACAGCAGGATCTTCAGCCCTGTTGAGACTGTGGTGCACAGTGGTATTTGAAATGCTTAGTGTGGAATCTCATGCTAAAGCACTACTCAGCATGGTATAGCTGCATTCCAACCTGCAGGCTATGTTTCTTAGCACTTTCTTATTGCTAGATAAAGCAAATCATTAAACTGATTTGGTATGTTCATTTCTGATACTGTTCATTGCAATACTGTATTCTGAAATCAAATTCTCTGAATAAGAAAATAGCTTTTCACAAGCTTAAAGAGATAAGTATGTTCTGCCTCATGTTCTTTACAACTATTTTGTTTGCATATCTTGTCTCTGACAATAAAATCTAAAGTCAGTGGAGAAATAGTGCTCTCATGCTTATAAATGTTTAGATTTTTAAGTTTTATTTTTCCTGTGATAGTTGTTGAAATATCTGTCAGTGGAAGAAACTCTGGAAAGCAGCTAAAATCTTATTTTAGAAAAACAGATTTCAATTAATTATAGTCAAAGTATATTTCCTAATCTTTATAGCTGTTACAAAACTCAATATACCAAACCAAATAGGACACATTGTAGATAGACACAGTTATGTTTTAAATTTTCTAAGAAATGAATGAAATAGCTTTTGATGAAATTTTATTACTTCCAAGGAAAATAAACAAACTAAAACGTATGTATAAACTTAAAGGATGAATTCATCTTACTGGATTGTTCTGGGGTTGCCTTGTACTCTGTGAGAGCTCAGTAGCTGATGCTTCCTGGGATGCTATCATTGCTATTGATGCAAATAGGATAATTTATAAAAGTCTCTAACCCTAAGAAAGTTTAGGACCACGGCAGATGCTGCTATGACTTCTCTTTGGATCAAGCATTCATTTTAATTTTATTCATAAATCCATAGTGTTTTTAAAAATGACACTATTTCTTTCTCCATTTTTGATTTTCAGGACTCTTCAGATGCAGCTAAGAGTTTTTGGTTTTGACTGTCGGCATGCATAAATGCAAAGAGTGTGTTTCACTCTGTAGTGTATGGATTACCCATTTAAGTAATCTGCTCCCTGTTCACAGAATCATACCGAAAAATAGCATTTTAAATTAAATGTTTAATGTCAAAAGTTTATGCTAGTTTTTAAGAAATTGTGAAATTATTAAGAAATTATTAAGAAATTAAGAAATTATTATCATAGTCTTCATTGATAAAAAGTGTTTGGGTAGCATGGGCAGTTCTTTTGCAGACAGATCAAACTCTCTGTAGAAGAAGTGAAATGAAATTACACAATACAATAGCATATTTCTATCAGAACATATAAAAAGTTCGTCTTGGAAACCACAGAATTGTGACTCCGGCATAACATTCATCCAGATAAGAGTATCAAAATAATAAGTGTCTTGTGGACTTTATGAATTGAAGAAAATTTTTTTTCCTACAAAAAGTAAATATTTGAAAGCCTGTTGAAGGTAGTGTTCTCACACATTTGTTGAAAAGTGAGGAATCTGAGGCTTCTAAGCAAGTCCAGATTTTTGAGAAGCCTCTGCTTTCAAATATGACTGCATTTGTTCATGTGAATGGAATGAACCTTTGGCCTGCAGCAAATTAGTATGCACCATAAGTGACCTTGACATGCTTTCTGCCATGATCTTTATTATTGCTGTCATTTGCTTTACTTTTGGTGTTTTTCAGGTTTTTTTATCCTTTACCTATATTGTCAAAACATGATTATTTGTAGTGTGTATGTTCAGTAACAGCAGTTTATCTTTCCATGGTTTACAGAGAGAGTTAGAAGCCAACAACTGTAATTACTTCCATGTTCATAGCTTAGCAATAAACCAGGAAAGTGAAGTTAAGGTAAGCCATTGACGCAGTACCTCAAGGAAGAATTACAGGGTAAAATCATTGCTATACATTCTTTTGGTTTAATGATGACTGTTACTTAAATTTGGTTTTGGGGGAGTTTACCACTGGCTGTTGTGTTTATGTGACCACATAAAGAGAGCTTAAGTTACATGTGTTGTGAATATCTTCTTGTTGTACTTATTTGACACTTCTTCCTTTTGAGTCAGCAAAACTGCAAATTCCAGGTAATGACTTTCTACAATAACCTGAGATTGTGCAGTGTGAAACAAGTGCAGTTTTCACCCTTAGTGGTGGAAATATGTAAGCAAGGTTAGAACACGTACATCACACACAACTGTGAAGTGTCATAGCTGCTGTTCTCTACTGGCTTGCTCACGTTCGTTAAACATATTTAAATGAGGCAGCTGCCTCTAAGGTTGAAATGAGTATAATTGAGACTAGTATGCAATAGGTATTCTGTAACGATGGAAGTCTTAGCATCTAAGGATACAACTCATTTGCACAGATGTATTTACATGTGTAATTATTTTTTGATACTTGGCAGTTAAATTTGAATACTCTGTATGTAGAACATAGTTTATTTGTTGTGGTTCATGCTTTTTTTTCTTCCTGCCATAATCATGCATATATTTAAATATTATTTTCTTACTGAGGCAAACTTGAATTCAACACAAGAAATATTTAATTTCCTGAACGTCACCAGCTTCACCATGTGAAAAGATGTGAATCTTTCATAATCTATATGATGAAAAACGTTTAGCCAAATATGGAACACAAGAGATAGATATAAGTGACCTGAAGCTACTAAAGGGTTTCATTGAATATGACAGCAAGAGGTCTGTAGTTAATATAAAGTTTCTTCATTTAGTGCATTAAGCAACTTTGCTTAGGCCAAACAAAAATTATATACCAAATTGAAAAGGAAATTCTAATCTCTAGTGTCTGGTCCCTATGCCCATTCAAATGGTCCATGTTACCTGGTTCTCAGCTGTTGAAAATTAGGGCTGGTTTCCTACCAGCCCTAACATTTATCAGTGTTTCCTCTTGGTTCCCTGAGACTCCACCAAACTTCCTCTTGCATTAATCTTGTGTGGTACCATCATACTGGCATCCAGTTTTAGAAGGGAGAGCACATTATATTTTTAAGGATATCTCTGGGTGCTGCTATGAAGTGTGAGGTAGCAGGTTTTGTCACAACCTAACTTTTACACAGAGAAATCTGAGCTCACCACGTAGGTAAGTGCTTTGTGCTGAAATCGTTTAGCCAGTAGTTAAGAAAATTGAAGCAAGATTAGGACATGCTTATAGGGCATTTGACCTAACAAACTTTCCCTACACTGTTGAGCCAGCCAGGCTCATTGCAGCAGCTACATGGCACTCAGTTCTGACCAGCTGGCTCATGGGACAGTCAAGGCTTGCATACCATTGCCTACAAATATACTCCCATACTTGTAATAGCAATGTGAACAGGGGAGTGGTCACACTGACCTCACAAACAGCTCCCTTCTAGCTCAAGTGACAGGGATGAGGGAGGCCATGTGTCCGACGAGGGGGATGGTGGGGCCAGTTGCTTTTCAGATGCAGCTACTGTCTTCTAGAGGGTCCCTTTGAAGTACCCAGCTGCCACTTAGCAGTGGAGACCACCCTTGTAACATGACCTAGCACAGCAGCAACAGCAGCAGCAGCAGCAGCCGCAGCAGGAGTGGCTCCAGCTAAATGTCTTCCCTCTTTGGAAGGCCAGGTTGCCTATTTGCAGTTTGCATGGAGGGACAGAGGCATAGGCTTGCTGTAGGCCTTGTTCTCTCTGATTCCTAGTCTAAGAGCTTCCTCATTTATTTCAATCTCCAGTCCCCCTGGTTTTTTTTTGGAGTTTATAGAAAAGCAGAATAAATCTTAGGTTCACATTAGTTTCAGAAGACTATTTTTACTGAGTTACGAATGCTTCGGATTTAAAAGGTCCTTGTTTCTGCTGGCAATGACCACAACATTACTTTTTTGTTTTGTTTCAAAACAGTCCTTGAAAACTTAGATTTGGAGACCCAGAGGAGAAATTACTGGGATTTAACCTTCACTTTCCTTCTGTTCCTACCTCTGTGCACTCCACTTAGTTTTCATTTGATGGAAGATTGCCTAAAAATGCTTATTATCATAATAAAATAAGAACAGTCTGAAATAGCCGAATTCCCCAGGAAATAACAGTGATTTTTTCTAAATTAATATTTGTCATAGGATTTAATGTGGTCATTCTTTTTTAGGGACTGAAAGGAGATGCACAGATTTAACATGTGTACCTTGTTAGCAATGTTTTGACAAAGAGCAGCAGCTGTATAAACTAATCTTCCTGTAGCTTTCACACATGGGACTCAATTAACAATGAGCCACTTTCAGTATCTAATCCTTTCTATCATTTAAAAAAAAGTTTCCTGGTTTCTGTACATTTTTCCATGTCTAACTCTTACCTATAAACTGAGGCAAGTGGCTGACTGTAAACGGACTGACCTTGCACGACATTTTATATGTGATTTATAGAAGACAATGGCACCTGTGTTTATATTCCTGGTAAACTCAGATTAAAGTGAAGATTAAAGTCTGTTATTTGCAGAACGTTGTAATGATTGCAGGATCTAGAAGAGCGCTTTGTTTGAAATTCCGGTGTTTCAAGCTCTGAAGTGTAGAGAATCAAGAAGTATTGCCCCAGGTATGTCATTCAACCTCATTGTGGTAAGTGCTCTGGGGGAAGGAGGAAGGAAGAGCTCTGTGGTTATTAAGCCTGCGAACCCATGGTATGTATTGTAAGAAAGTCTGTATTTACCTATGGCATGACCATGTCACAAGGCTGGATAACTGGGCCTTTAACTAATTTTCAGGTGGATCTGTGGCCAGAAATTGAAGTATTAGGTACTTCCACAGTGACACTTCTGGAAATTTAGAGAGGTTTTAGAAAAACAGCAAATTAATACAAGGTCCATTTTAATTGCACTTGACATTTCAACCTTTAATTTGAAATTCCTGCACTAGAATGATCTAAAGAGGACATTCTGGAATTACAGGGGCTTCTTGTCTTTTGCAAGTGAGCAGGAAGATGGCAAAAGGATATGAAGGCAGAGCCCAAACAATATATCATTAGTTTTTTTCTTTCACCTAGTAAAACTTCAATAAAGGTTGAATTACTAAATCCAGAGTAGGCTATTGTCCCTACTTGCCAAATAGTACATGCTTGTGCATCTGTCTAATCCATATATGAAAGCCACAAACAGAAGCACGTAATTTGGCACAGCACCAGAAGCAAGCCTCGGCACACTTCTGGAG
Organism: Platysteira castanea; assembly: GCA_013397175.1. Lineage (NCBI taxonomy): Eukaryota > Metazoa > Chordata > Aves > Passeriformes > Platysteira > Platysteira castanea. The sequence goes on from VYXC01012386.1 coordinate 107,300, forward strand.
GTTCTTCCAAATGACTTACTGATTCAAAAATTCTATAATGTTTGCCTGTGTGCACGCGCTGAGTGTCTGGGGGAGTTAACCATGAACTCCACCAGAAAGCTAAGTGTTATGTTTGAATTTGGGATATGATGATTATGTATCCCTACTAATTTACCAGGAGTTCTAGATGTTTTTGCGGTTTGTTTTTTTGGTTTTTTGTTCATTTGTTTGTTTGTTTTTCGGGGCTTTTTTGGTGTTTTTTCTTTTTGTTTGTCTCTGTGTGTGTGTGTGAGGAATGGTGGTGTTTTCACTAAGATAAAATTCACAGAGGCAATGTACATAAAATGGATGGGTATTAAAGAGTATTTCTTAGTCAGAATTGGTTTTTTTCCCCCCCGTTACTTTGTTTTCTGCTATTTCCTCCCTCTCTGTCAAATTTTTTAAAATGGGGTACGACTACTGCTTAGAGACTTCAAAACTAGAGCAGAAACCCCATCCATAAAATAAATTCTCTAGTCAGGAAATCAGTCTTTTTCTTCCTATAGTAACCATTGTTCCTTATATTAATCCCTTTAGGCTCTTCTTAGGAACATCTTTTATTTCGCATTTCTCAAATGTTCAGATAAATTTAAGGGTACAACTCCATGAAACAGCTGAGATGGCTTTATGGATAACTTCAGCAAAAAAGATGCTATTCCCTTCTGGCCATCTCCATACAGCTTCCCACAGAAGCCTTCTCTTGCCCTGAAACTGCTGGTTGTTTGTCTCATCTCTTTGCTGATTTCTATTTCATGCTGGCAGGAAGTCTTTAGGTGATCAGAGGGTGAACTTAGTCTGGAAACTCATCTGTTTAAAATACTATATTTACAAAAAGCAGATGTAATGATTTGATGCTTTGAAATATAATGCAATGGAACAGCACAAGAGGAAACAGCACAAAAGTAAACAGCCATTTCATTTTTCGAAGGAGTAAGAGTTTTCCCCTTAGGTTTAAAACAGTAATCTCATTTCTCTCATGCTTCTTTGCCACTCTAGATGTAAAAATACAAAATTTTAAGTAATATATTCTGTCAGAGCTATTCCACCATAAATTACTGTTTTAGCCACAGGTGTTTAGAAATTAAAAAGATGCTATAGAAGAGGAAAATATACTTTAATTCCAAGGCAAGTTTTCCAAAGTGGTAATAACTTTCCTGGTAAATCTGCTGTTTTGGACAAATCTTTTGTGGACAATTTTTTTTTTTTTTTTGATTGCACACTGTATGTGCAAAAAAGTGAGGTAGATCCAGCTGTACTCTGGTTCATACTTATGTCCATCTTTCAGCAGAACAATGACTGACACTGTATAAAAAGCAAGAGAAATCTGAATTTTCTTAGGTTTTAAAACCTTAGATGGGGAAATATTGTCAACTGACAGTGGTAAATTTAAAAATTCCTTTTTTTTTTTTTCTTGATGAATAGAGAGTATGCTGAAAGGTAAGAGTGGTGAAAGACAACTTATGTCATAAATTGAGATTCTGGCTTTTAGTCTGAACACTACTTCTAGGAGAGAGAGGCAAGCACAGCATATTCTGTTGCAACAAGGAAAACACAAAAGCCTGTTTTGTCTTTTTTTACTGTGGTAGGTTGACCTTGGCTGGCTGCCAGATGCCCACCCAGCTGCTGTCTCACTCTGCCTGCTCAGCAGAACAGGGGAGAAAATGAGGACAGAAAGCTGGTGCATCGAGATAAAGACAGGGAGGTCACTTACAGATTACCCTCATTGGTAAACATACTCAGTTTGGGGAAAATTGTTCTAATTTATTGTCAACTAAAATAGAGTTAGGTGGTGAGAAACACAAAAAACTAAGCCACCTTCCTCCCACCTCCTGCTTTTTTATAGGCTCAACTTCACAGCTTCATTCCTGCCTCTTCTACCAACCTCTGTCCTGGGCCTTAGTGGTGCAGGAGGATGAGGAACTGGGGTTCTCGACAGTTCAGAACAGCTCCTTTCTGCATCTCCTTCCTCCTTTTCCTGTGTTCCAGCATGCATCTTCTCCATGGAGTATAGTCCTTTAGGAAGTATTAACCTGCTCCAATGTCGAGTCCTCCACCAGCTGCAGTCTGGACATGTGAATATGAAGAGAAACTTTATTGTGTGGGTGAACAGGTTTCCCAAAAATGTTGTGGAGGCTCCCTCACCCAGAGATACCCAAAAGCTGACTGGACACAGACCTGAGTTACATACTCTAGGGGACCCTGCTTGAGCAGGGAGGTTGGACCATATTACCTCCAGTGGTTCCTTCCAAACTTACCCATTCTGTGATTCTGGCATGGTCCTCTCCACAGGCTGCAGGGAAGTACCTGCTCCACCACGATGCTGGAGCATCTCCTCCATATCCTTCTTCTGTGAACTCCGTGTTTGTAAGGCTGTTTATGCCACTTTTTTCCCCTCGGTCCTCATTGTTTTGCCCTTTCTTACACACCTTTTCCTAGAGGCGCCTCCATCTTGGCTGAGGGCCCCAGCTCTGCCCTGTGGTGGCTCTGCTGGAGCTGCTGCGGCCAGAGCAGGCTCTATCTCTTCCGTAGAGGCCACCCCTGCAGCCCCCCAGTGCTGGATACCTACACCCAGTACACTCGGCATTAAAGGATGTTTCCTCTTGGAAGAAGACTCCATTCATTGCATATTCCATGGGGCTTTAAGCCTCTCCTTAATAGGTAACAAAGAAGGAAGTCAGAGTCCCGCTCTTCCTTCATACTTAAAACTTATTGCATTAAGCTAAACATGTATCAGATATGCAAAGCATCAGAGATATATTCTGCATTACATTTTTCAAAGACTTGGTATGGAACCAAAAGACTCTAACAATTGTACTCACTGCTTTGAAGGCAGTTTTCAAACACATCTCTACTTGTAAGAAGGATGAGACCTGTCAGCAGTTGTTTGGGGTGAGCTTAAATCAGGAGGTGTGAGGAAAGTTCGAGTTAGTGTAGGTAAACAGTTTATTGGCTTCTATGAGGGAAACTATGGTTTAGTAGTACAGGACCAATTTATTAATTTCAAAACTTTTGACAAAAACCTTTGCATTTGTCTACTTTCTTGTTGTGGTTGGAGGCTCCAACCTAAATGCCACTATTATTCATTCTTCTTTTCCACCCCTTTGCCTCCTCCAAACAATAGAGAAATTTTAGGACAGTTGTGTGGTATATTAAATATTCTTCAAATGGGTTTAGGGTTTTCTTTCTGTATGGAAAGCCATTTTAAAGTAAGCTAAATAAGCACAGCTGCAAACTCAGCTACTCTCTTCTGCAGTCCAGTGAAAGCTTTGTACCAGCTCTTGGTGTGAACATTCTCAGCTTGTGCTGAGCGCCTTTGTGCAGGAAAATTTATTACATTGGCAGAGTTCAGAAATATGATGGCATTGCTAACTCTGGACAATGCTGCAATGATTGCCCAGTGTAGACAGACTCTTAAATGAAATACATCTTGGAAGCAACCATATTTTCCTGTGCAACTGGTGTGGATGGGCTGCTGAAGAGAGAATTCATCATATAAGGTTCATATTTAGAACTTTTAAAAAGAATTATGAAAACTGATTTACTTGCTCTAAAAGCCCATTGATAATGCTGAGAATAAAATTTAGCAATTTTTTTTTCTTGTAACATTTAATAGAAAAAAAAAGTTCCTGTAGTTACTGTAATTGTGAGGCTAACAATTAGTCATCAGTAGAACTGAGATTAAAAGTTTTGGGGAAAAAGTACATGAAAAATAACATGAACATCACAGTTAATACTATTCTGAAGTTGTAGGATCACAAAAATGCATCCAGTATAATGAATGCTATTTTTATATGTATCCCTAACATTAAACCAGAGAAATTAATTTCCTGTAAAGCTTCTATTAAAATGATAGAGAAGATTAGATCTCGGCTTAACTAAAGTNAAGTACCTGCTCCACCACGATGCTGGAGCATCTCCTCCATATCCTTCTTCTGTGAACTCCGTGTTTGTAAGGCTGTTTATGCCACTTTTTTCCCCTCGGTCCTCATTGTTTTGCCCTTTCTTACACACATTTTCCTAGAGGCGCCTCCATCTTGGCTGAGGGTCCCAGCTCTGCCCTGTGGTGGCTCTGCTGGAGCTGCTGCGGCCAGAGCAGGCTCTATCTCTTCCGTAGAGGCCACCCCTGCAGCCCCCCAGTGCTGGATACCTACACCCAGTACACTCGGCATTAAAGGATGTTTCCTCTTGGAAGAAGACTCCATTCATTGCATATTCCATGGGGCTTTAAGCCTCTCCTTAATAGGTAACAAAGAAGGAAGTCAGAGTCCCGCTCTTCCTTCATACTTAAAACTTATTGCATTAAGCTAAACATGTATCAGATATGCAAAGCATCAGAGATATATTCTGCATTACATTTTTCAAAGACTTGGTATGGAACCAAAAGACTCTAACAATTGTACTCACTGCTTTGAAGGCAGTTTTCAAACACATCTCTACTTGTAAGAAGGATGAGACCTGTCAGCAGTTGTTTGGGGTGAGCTTAAATCAGGAGGTGTGAGGAAAGTTCGAGTTAGTGTAGGTAAACAGTTTATTGGCTTCTATGAGGGAAACTATGGTTTAGTAGTACAGGACCAATTTATTAATTTCAAAACTTTTGACAAAAACCTTTGCATTTGTCTACTTTCTTGTTGTGGTTGGAGGCTCCAACCTAAATGCCACNTCTAAAAGCCCATTGATAATGCTGAGAATAAAATTTAGCAATTTTTTTTCTTGTAACATTTAATAGAAAAAAAAAGTTCCTGTAGTTACTGTAATTGTGAGGCTAACAATTAGTCATCAGTAGAACTGAGATTAAAAGTTTTGGGGAAAAAGTACATGAAAAATAACATGAACATCACAGTTAATACTATTCTGAAGTTGTAGGATCACAAAAATGCATCCAGTATAATGAATGCTATTTTTATATGTATCCCTAACATTAAACCAGAGAAATTAATTTCCTGTAAAGCTTCTATTAAAATGATAGAGAAGATTAGATCTCGGCTTAACTAAAGTTTTCCAGTTCACACTCATCTATTTGGACCTGCTTATAGATTTGTCAAAAATTTCAAAGATCCATTTTCATTTTATATGCACCCATTCAGATTGTAAATTGTTTTAGCCCCTCTCAGTCAATGGCCAGGAACGTGGATTCTCTGGGAATTTAGATCAGGTTCTTCAGTTTCATTAGCAAGGTTTCACTGATTCCTGCCTGAATGCAGCTCAAAGGCGAAACTCCTTTGGACATTACTATGTGCCTCAGCTTCTCAGCTCTTAGACTGAAACTCTGAATATGCTTATCTCCCAGTCATGGTAAGGCTTAATCATATTTGTAAGACACTTCGAAGCACTTGGATAAAAAGCAGTGCAGTAGTTATCAGTATAAAATCAGAAATTCTCCATGGTTGTTGCATTGTGCTGTCTTGGAGACTGCTGTATTACCTTGTTTCTAAAATAAGAAATGACTGTGGTATTTCAGAGGTTGTGGTTTTAGAACTGTCGATAAATCCTGATAAGGAGTATATATAAGAATCCAAAATCTCTGGACCAGGTTTTTGAGTGTTCTATGTTCTGTTTTGGCTTGATGACTGGGGGCAAGTTTTTCAAATTTTAGCCGTGCAATATTAATTTTATACTGATGGAAAAAAAAACCTTTTTCCTGGTGTCTATAAAATTAAAATGAAAAATTGACACTCTGGTAGATCCACAAAAGTGATGAAGTTGTGTTCTCTGTATTTTTAGAAACTTCATTGTCAAAATATAAGTCCAGTTTTATAACTGTAGTTTTGTGTCTTCAATTAGGTCTAAAATCTCACAAGTACATTGTTAGCTGGGGGAGAAACTAGGGGCAAAAATGGCTATTCTTGTGTTCAAAAATGAGTTTGCATGTCTAAGTAAAGCACTGACGTGTCACTCTGGGAGAACAGGGTCCAGCAACTTTATTTCACGGACAGAGAGGAAGAATGATCCCACAATGGGTCGTATAGTCTAACAGCAGACAACTGCTGGCAGTAGTGCCACATCTGGCACTGATGAGGGTTTTGGTTTGGCTTAATCACAGTGAGCTACTCTGCTTTTTAAAATAATTTTGGCAGCCAGTACCAGAAACATACACCCTGTTGGTATAAGCTGTATTTGAGTGTGATTTAGAACAGAAACAGAAAGTGTAGTTGAAAGCAGGACAACACGTTTGGGCATTCCTTATCTAGCAGTGGTGGAAGGGGCTTACAGTGTCTCCTTGTCTTTGGTAGTGAAGGGTGCTGTATCAAAGGGAAAATCAAAGGAACAAAACCCTCCCAACAAACACAAGTTTCAAAAATCAAACACCCCAAACCTATTTTTTTCGCCTTTTTAATCTGTGCTGGTGCTGGATGTCCTCTTGTCTGCTGTCCTGCGGTTCAGAGGAGGTCTGCGGCAGAGTTGTCTGCTGCAGTGTCCTTTCCAAGCACTGCTGAGGTTGGAACACACACTGATTGATGATGTTGAATGTGGACAAATTTAAATCTGAAAATGGTAAAAACTGCACTCAAGAGACTGGGAGCTGCTACTGCGATTAACCAGTAAAAGTCAGGAATAAAAATGTTATCAGAAGTGCCTGCTGAAGAACGTGGCCTTACTCGCGTAAAAGACTGAGAATTTAGTCTGGTTTCTGGTGAACTGGTGTCTGTTTTATAGAAAAGCATCATTGAAATGGTTGGTGATCTCAGCAGAGAAACCCGAGAATGAATAGGCATGGTTTACTGAGCAATTGTTGCTCTCTTTGATGTGGTTACTTTAGAAAATCATTAAGGCACATTGATAGATCAGTGAGAGGAAACCACTGTCCCTGTTTATATGTGATTTGCTCTGTAGTTGGGGGATTTAAGCCATTAGCAGGCTAGTTTTATGTGCTACTTTTACTTGTGTTTTACACTCCTCCTCCCCCTCCAAACCAGAACAAGTGAAGCACATAGTGCACTTTGTCCTTGCTTAAAATAATCAAAACTGCTGATGAATAGCTGCAGAGAACTCCAAGTTTGCAGTACCATCTCTGGTTCTTCACTTTCAAAGTTAGTTACAGTGCAGGACTGGAAGATGGATGGAAAAACAAAATAAAACCATTTGGTATTATTCACACAAGTAGTGTTAGTTACAAAAGGCTGGAGAATTAATCCTTTCAGGCTAAACCATTTTGCATACCCAAAGTGGCACACTCAGAAAAAATACACGCACATGAAGGAGGAGGAGAGCATTTATAAAATTAGGAGAAATAATGCAGAATAACTTTATCAAGAAAAATTTGATGAAGAAGAAATAATCTGAGGACTCTTTTCTTAGTTGTGTGGGGTTTTTTTTTCTTCCCTTGGTTGCATGTTAATATTGCTGCTGCTAACAATATCTGCAGCTACACACACCTGGTTTTGAGCAGATTTGTACTGCTGTGATTCTTTTTCTTATTTTCTTTTTTCTTACCTTTTTGTTTTGTTTTGTTTTGTTTTTGTATCCTGCTTGTGGCACAAAATGTCACTCCTTGTCCATATAAGCACTTTCTTGATCAGACATCTTTGTGCCTTCAGATATGATCTGGAATTCATTGTCTTACCTTGTTAATGCCATTGGAGGTGAAAAAAAGGCTGTTTTCCTCTTACTAATTATGGTGAAGTGACACGTTGTGTTGTATTGTAGTTAATAACTTCAGGGGCACTGAGAACCTTTAGTTTTGCCCCTGGGGAGTGTGACTTTTCCTCTTTCACTCAGCTTCAGGAAACTTGAACATTTGTATTTTCAAGACCATGTACCATTGGGAAGGAAGCACGGGTGGAGATGTGTGCAGAGATTAAGTGGATATGAGAAGCAGTATGCTTTGTCAAGATCTAGGAACTGCAGAATTTAGAGAAATATGCACTCTAACTGCCATGTCCTTTGGCATTTTTAAGAGTTCAATGACAATGTTGTTAAATCTAGTGACCTGTCAGAAAATTCTGTGTAGAACTGTTTTTCATATGTGGTTATCACAGATCACACTCTTTTGCATAATGTTCCCTTCATGCACTTTAGCATACATAATATGTATGCAGTACATGTCTGTGTGTGGGTGCACAAGCTTTCGTGCTCTAGCTGCATTTTCTGGAATACATATTTATCATTCATCATGGTAAAGGAATTCTGTAACTGTGGGAACTAGTTAAGAAAAAATAACTTTAAAAATATTTAGACCAGTTTAGTATAAACTTTTTCGACTTGGATATTGCATTTGCAAATAGTAGTCTGGATTTAAATTTAGACTCATGAATTCTATGTCTCTAATTTCTGATGAGATGATATTTTGGGAAAAATACATAGAGCCTTCAGGTGAAATTTAAGTTTACTAGGTATTTTGTAAATTGATGGTACCACTCAAACTTTGGTCATGTGCATTGTTGTAAATTCAGTTAACAGTGTACCAGCTGAGAAAAAAATTTCCTTTTCTTTCCTGTTAGAACTCCCTAAACGTATTAGCTCAAGGCCAGATTCAGTGTGGTTTATAGCTACGCTTAAGTGCTTCTGCAGGGCAACATGTCCTAGAGCAATATATGATTTGTGTGTTCTTACAGTAAGAACAGAGGCAGTACATTCCTGCAAATTGAATTACCCATGCTTTTATCAGTGAATAAAAACGGTATATCCTTTTTATCAAATAATCCATTAAACTAAAGTCAGTGAGAATCCTGAATGCACCATGTTCTTCCTTGCGTTATTTCCACACTGTTTTCCTGGGGTTTTTTGTGATTTGAAGGAGCAGTGTCTGCCTGTGGATCAGGCAGGGGAGGAATGGGTTGCGGGGAGGGCTCTGTAAACAGTTCTGTGGCAGGGAGAATGAGTGTAGCAGAGAGTAGCATGGTAAGTTTTCTGCCTACAGACCTAATCATACTGTGGAGGAAGCCATAGGCTTCAGTATCAACATATCAAGTCCCCTTTGAAGAGAATTTCTCCAAAGTGGAGCTTTTGAGAAGGCAGAATGTGAGGCTCATCCTAGCAGGCATAAAAATCTGTGCAGAACAGCCTGTCTATGTGATTAATATATTTCCTGTTTCTTCTTTATTCTGGTTCTACAGCACTGACACATTCAAGTGATAGTAATTTATTTTCTAGGATACGTAGCAGTCTTATTTGGCAAAAGCAAAGCTGGGACTTCCTTTTTAGTATTTACTTTCTTTTTATGCCTCTCAACTTCAGGCTAAATGAAAAAGTTGAATAAATCAACCAAAATTTTCTTTTGAGTAGGAAAAATATTTGAAGTAAAACCAAATAAAAATGAGTAGTTAAAATGAGGTTTCGACATGGTTTTCCCAGTAATTTGCATACATATTACTTGGAAAATATGAAGAGGCCAGACAACCAGTATCATCTTGTCTGAAAGCTAATTCTACAACATTTTTTCACCAGAAATAATGCTGGAGGTCTTTGCTTGCAAAGGGTGGTATTTGCTACTAGCACTGAAAAATATGCTCTAATGGTGTAGATGAAGATGATCTGTAGCAAGTAATTTCCTATCTGCTTTTCAGGTTGTGTTTTGTGACCTACTCAGAAAATGTTTTTTATTTCTGTAACTGATTGAAAAACCCTGCTTCTGATACAGACATTTTTTGAAGGTGAGCTCTTTGTAACAGAGAAGTTACTCAGCAACCCTGTGTCCTGTTCTGGAGGAAGCCCTGTTGACAATGATTCAGTTGGGACTAATGGAAGACAAAACACTTTTCCAACATTTATGTATTTAGTGCCCAACATATTTTTATTCACTGAATTTAAACACAATATATATGTACATATCACATGATTTGGTAAGAGTCTGAGAATTATTTAAAATGAATTAGCCGTCAGTTGCACCTTGCATTTAAGAATCACTTTTGAGACTGAAGTACAGGGTGAGGTGCAGAGCTGTGTCTTTTACACTGAAAAATTGTTATGATTTCCAGAGAAGTGTTGCAAATTATAGGAAATGCATACTTTTTCTATGAATGCCAGAGACATTTACAAGTTTAACAAGCAAATGCATGGTTTAACAATTTTAGTTGGATTCATATCCATGTTTGAAAGAAAGAAACTTATCATCTATGTGAATTGTGGCAAAGTGATCCAATAGCTTCAGTAATCAAATTAGTAGGCAACATGTGCATATGAGGTGTGGCAATGCTTTATCCTTTACAGTCTGAACTCAGTGAAATCTGACTTGCAGATATTTTACTTATTGAGTATTTTATTTCTTCTGCTATTTTCTAAATAGCTAAAGTTTCTCTGAGGTGTTAGACTCTTTTTTTTTCCCCACAGAATTTTCCTTTAGTCCTCATTAAGTCTGAAAATATCTTTACTTAAGATGTGCATGTTACATTTGGAGTAACTGAATTGGGGAGGGAAAGATGAGATAAGAATTACCAGGTTACTATGAAATCTTATGGAAACAAAATTTCTCACAAAACAGGCAGATTTACACTCCTTCTGTGAAGTTCAGTCTGTTAATATGTTTTTCTTCTTTTCTTGATAAAGCCCACACAGAGGGGTAGAGATGTGTTCTGCAGGAAAGTTCTAGCCACTCCTATCCTCTCTCCTTTAGTTAATGCCTTTGGGCAGTTAGTAAGGCACATTTTTAATAACTGAATTGTGGAAGGTTAGATTTTTTCCTCCTGAATGATTTTCCCTTCCCCATATATTTCCCTCCTCTAATGCAGAGTGTTTTTATTTCTACGTGTGACAAGTCTGCAGTTATGTGTTCTTTCTGAGTTATAATGACTCAGATGTCATAATTAATTTGATGAGCAGGTGGGGGTTATTAGCCTTGTGCTTCACTTGCTAATAGCTGCACAGCTTTTCTAAAGTACTCTTTCAACTAAGGAGGCATTTCTTCACATAGAATAAACAGTGCAGCACAAAAGCCTCAGTTAGATAACTATCCATGGGTTTGAAAAGCTGCCAAGCAGATGTTGTTATTGGAGTGGGCCCAGACGAGATTGGGCAAGGCAGATGCGAGATGGGGGAGGAGGTTACACACAACCCAGGCGCTTTCGCTCTGGTGGCTGCGGAATGGGAGGCTGGGAGGTGTCTTCCCATAAACCAAATCCATTCTTCACTGGACTCATGCTCATTCCTCAAGACCTACCCTTTAACTGTAAATAAATGAGGAGGAAGCCCCCTCCCCCTGCTTTGTCTTAATATCCATGTGGGAATGAAACCGAATGTTCATCCAGCAGTCAGTGACTTCTGGTTTGCATTAAATCGGCTGTGTGCAATTTTTGAAGGGCCTACAGAGACATTGCTTCATACCTATCAACATATGTAATGAACATGACTGCACTGACATTTACCAGAACTCGTAGGTTCTCCTTTATTACTATAAATTAGGTTGTGCAAATTTAAGACAAAATGCTGTTTTGTTTCCTGTCACCTCTTGGTTGTTTTTTTCCGAGTGAGTTTTTTCTTCTTCTTTATTAAAAAATAACAAATATCAGATATTCATCCATTTTTATTCTTTTAAAAGAAACAAAAAAACAATTAGAAAATTCAGAGGATTTGTATGTGAGAGACAAGTGGGTTGGGTTGAAAACAGAGCTGATCTGTCTTTTACCCTCTCTGGATTTTTTTCCCCCTCTGTGATCCTAGGCTTTTTAGAACACATTTCTCTGTGCCTGTCTCTCAATAAAATTGTATAATCCCATTTTTCATTGACTTGATCTCAAGCCAGTGGTCTGGGCTTTTATTGCCAAGGGATAATTTTTGATAATGGGCTATTAAAACACTTGGAGCTTCCATCCTATCTTTCAAATCTGTATATGCATAGATTGTATTTCTGTGGAGCAAGAGATTTGTTGGCAGAAATCAATAGATTGTATGTTTGTGTAGTATAAATGACTTAGTAGAAATAGATGCTTGTTAAACTAAATACAACATAAAAATATCACAAGATAGAGGTAACTATATTTTATAAAAGATGATGTTCTGGGTCATTTACCTCTACATTTTATTTGTTATCTGCAGTGATAGTTTGCTGACTCTTTTGCAGGCTGATATGGTACGTACAGGGAAGTTGTCCTACAGTCTCTTTGACCAAGGAAATTGACTGGTACATGACAAGATGTACAAGACATTTGATCTTTCATTGCCATTTAAAATGTAGTTAATATTGGTTTTAAAAGGACAGAGAGCTTAAAGCACATCCATATATTCTGTACAAATATGCACAATTAAGTATTTGGTATGTTTGACTTGTAAACTTTGTTAATCTTCTTCAGTAAGTATTGTAAGAGTCAGAAAAGCTCAAACTAAGACTTTATTTACCACATTTTTTTTTACTAGCTCAGTTTTGATTTTTCCAGTCTGAACACAGTCTATTTACTTGCTTCACAACATGTCAAAATGGTAATGACTTCCCAAATTCAAAGATTCATTTTTTCTCTCATGAATGAATGAAACCTCTTGAGACACTGGTCTAAGAATTTTTTTTTCTTTAATCTTAACAGTGTTATTTTTCATGGTGGTCCTTCAGCAAGTCCATGGACACTTGCTGACCTGCTGACCTTATTCTTTTAGGATTTCTATAGCTAGGGTCTGGTATAATACAGTTAAAAAAGAGGAGAACATAATGGAGAAACATTTCAAACCCCAAGAAATTAAATTGTTTTAGGGGACAACAGCAAAGCACAGCTTCTATACATCTTCATATGGTGGACAGATGGACTTGGAAATCTTTGTTTTTCTACTTTTTCATGTTGCACCAGGAAGCTGATGTTGTAGGACTCTCCATATATTATTTCTTACCTTTAGGCATTAGTTCCATTTTACCCCTAGTTTTTCTCCCTTGACTGACCAGTATCAGATTGATTGACTGGTAAATATTAAGAAGTTGGTCCTTAACTCTTCTCCAAAATGTCGCTATTTTAATATCTCATTCAGATGCATGGATAGGATTAAGATTTGTCTTCTTAAACAAAAGCAGAAAACACAAACCACGCTCAAAATCATATATCTAGCAATAGGAGAAAAAACAGGAAAAAAAAAATTCCCAGATCTGCTAGGACATAAAGAACATCAGCCTACGAAGGATATAGCCTAAAAACTTTGCTGCTAAGGGCTTCATACAATTTCATTCTGACCTTTTAACCATATTATCTATTTTGAAGTTGGTGACAATTTTGTCTGAAGAGAAACCAAATGAAAATTAAAAAAAAAAAAAACACATTATTTGCCTACTTTGGTTTACTCTTTCTAAAACACTGAATGTTTAGCTGTGCATTTGCAGAATGGTTTCTTGTTTTCCTAATGGTCTTTCAATTTCTCAACTTCACTGTATATCATATTCATGGAAAAGAAAAAAACTTAGAAGAGGTTTAAGACACATTAAAATAAGTTTAACAGTCTCTAGGGCACCAATCTAATGTCTCAGCATTCTTGTAAGGAAAAAAACCCAAGAGAAGTTAAAGTGAATGTGAAATAAAAAGTCCCATCAGATGTAAAAGTCCAACTTCTTTTCATTAAATTTTATTACATTTATTCAAGATGGCTGTGGCCATTCCACTAAGAGATATGAACACTGAAAATAATATCATATGGAGTTGGTAATCAATGGAGACACTTCTCTGATGTTATTATCTTTTTTTCTATGGTAAGAGTTTCTCACATATTTCACACAAGGCCTAACATTTTCTTCAGTGACAAAAATTACAGATACAATGGGAAGGACTAAATGCCATAGCTAAAAATCACTGACATTGCAGTCACTACTGCTTAATTCAGGACTGTCCAAAAATAAAGCTCCATGGAGCAGAGAATAACAATCACAAAAACATGAGAAACAGTCACCTTGAAGAGTAACTGATAATATATAATAGACAAGAAGAATGTGGCAACAAGTGGGAATCACTTATATGTAAACAGGAAAATCCTAAGCAAATGACTGGTGTAATTTCGGCAGAAACAGTTACTGATACTAGATGCTGCTCTAACACATGAACTTCAAGAACAATTTTTAATGAATGTTTTCAAAAATACTGCATGAGGTACCATCTAACAGCTAGTTAAAGCCAACCTTGAATCAGATGTATTTTCAAGGCAGCAAAATAGTTAACTAGATTTTCACTAACTTTTTTCTGGAATTATTCTCCAGTGCATGTTTCCATCTGGGATCAGAAATGCTGAAATACTGCAAGTCAGTCAATTTTTGCACTACTTATGCTCCAGCTGGAGAAAGAAAGTATTGGCTTGATCTCGTAAGATTCTTAGTCCAACATTTTGCGATACATCTTCTTATGAGGCAAGGGTCAGACGTAAACCCAAAGCTTCTACCAGTGGAACAATGCTGGCTAGAGGCTGTGAGATTTTTCAGTAAAACTGTAACCTGTGCTCAATTCAGCTGCAGGAACGTTTGTATTGGAGTCATCTGTTCTGTGGCGTTTCCCTAGGTTAGTAAGTTCAGAAAACTGAGTACTTTGGTCCCTGATTTCATTTTTTTTCAGCAAAGAAAAGTTGATATGCAATCAACTGTATTAGATGCTGCAAAAGAATACAGAATATAATAACAGAAACACTGGCAATTTGCGATAGCCAGAAAATATTGTACAATCACAAGAATCGTGTATCAATTTTATTTCAAAGGAGTGAACAGTTAACTTGTGTGTATGTGTGTATTATTGGCTGCTGTGATTTAGCAAGCTTTTACAGTACATTGTTCCCTTACATCTGCTTTATGTCATGTTAATACCATGTAGTTGTCTCCTTACCAGAGTTTTCAAAATCACATTTACTGAGGCGAATCACCTAAGGAAGAGTCAGGTGTGCTCCCTGTTTCTGAAGACTTGATGGGCAATAGGAGAACAAGATTTCTGTGCGGTCTTCTTACGTGACATGACACTGGGTAGAATTTCTTGGAGGAAGATGATTTCCTAATTACAGCAGTGGAAGGGGTCAAAAAGGAGCCTGCCTTCTAAAGGGGCAGAGGGCATTATGTGTTTCTCTACTGCAGGGCTCTTTACAATGTATCTAAGCTGAGAAACAAAGCCTCCATTCATCATGGAAATCTTAAAAATCTGACCTTGTCCTTTCCATGTTGCTGTGGAGAAGGTAGGCAGAGAGACAGATGTAACCGTATGTCAGCTGTGCACTGTTCTGAACCCTAAATGTTCCTTAAAACCAGTGAATATACAGTGTCTCATGGGCTACGAAGGGTGGCTTAGACTTCTGCTTAAAACAGCTGGATAGAAAATGAGACTGGTCAACATCTTTTGGGCACAGAATTTTGTCATCCAGAATATTTTCAAAGACAAATCCCTGATGAGGCTAAATGCTGTCACTGTACCCCGTGAAGATCCATATTCTATGTCAAGCTTGGCTAGTATTCATTGTCTGTTTGGCAGCAATCTGGAAAGATATTTTCAGCTCTTGTCCCAAATAGAGGCTGTTCCTCTATTCATGTATTACAATTTGAAAATGTCTGCATTAGAGGTGCAATTGTTATTTTTTTTTTTTTCTTTTCCCTTAAAAAGTTCATTATTTCTTTTTATTCTAAATGGAACTGGTAACACTGTTGAGAGTTGAGGTAGCCAGGATCTTCCCATTACAGGTGTGCTTCCTTTTGCTTATAAATCAGTCAAGGTTCACATCTTTAAAATTTGACTTTGCCATGCAGGATGTCACCTAGGACTGAACTTTATTATAAAGTTTCAGCAGAATTGGGCTATAAATTCCTAAAAATGGCATTAACAAAAAATATGTTTGATTGTAATAAATACTTCTTACAGCTGTTTTGTTGACAAGCTCTGAGTTCTCCATGCTCTTGAGCAAAGTCTTGGTATTTGGCATAGAGGTCATTGTGGTGTCAGGGTATTCCTGCTGCTGTTCTTCTGAAAAAAAGACCTGGATGTGGCCAAGTTATAAGCCTTTGCAAAGATTCAGTTTGCATGTTAGCTTACAGTCACATCAGAATTTGGCAGACAAATTCATTTGAGGGTGCTGAGTGCTTTGAGCATTTCCAGTCTGGGAACAGTCTTGGACTTTCTACAGCTTTTGCTACCAGCTCTTGAGGTCCTCTTTGGAGTTAAGTAGAAGAATATGTTCCCTCTTCTTGTCTCAGTACTTCATCAAACAGGCAAGTGAGGAGAAAAGCTGTTGGTTTTTAAGACAGTGGGAACAAGGAGTTTTTTTCAGAGAAGTAGAAGAATGGTAAAAAGCTAGGATAAAGACGAACACATTACTTGTAAATATTATACTGTTAAAAAATGTAATGATGTTTGATTTATTAATGGAAATGATGCAGCTTTAGAAAATGTGTCTTTTTTAGGATCATTTCAAGTAAGGAAAAAGAATTAATTTTGGGCTTGCTGAAATGGCAGTAGTGAATGGAGGGAATGAACAAACCTCAGCTATTTCTCCTTGATTCTTTGGCATTATTTATTTCTTCTTGGAAATACAAATGGTTTTGAAACCATGAAATCACAGAGCTATGAAGCATTTTTCAGATCTGATACTGGTGTGATCAGCACCCATTAGCCATTAGGCTGTCAGAAATTGCTGGTTCTTTTCTGTAGCAGGGGCCTTTCAATGGCAAAGAAATAAAGAAAAATAAGCTACCTAGTAGCACAAAATCAGACCCTAATTTCTTTAAAGTGTTTTGCTCACATCATAAAAGTTGAGTTAGTTTAGGTTTCTGTAGAGGCTTGCTGTGAATAGTGGTATTAGTTGGTGTACAGAGGTTTGTATGACAGTGTGCTGGAATGCTAAACATCAGTCTGAGAAAGGAGAAATCTCTGTTTGTGTCTGAGCGACAGTGTAAATTATCTTTGTCTGTTTTTCACCCTATCAACTTCCAAACTTACCCAGAGTTTGTTATAGCTGCATGGGGCTTGTTCCTTCTCATGTAAAAAATATTCTACAGACCAAATTATATCCTCAATTGCACTTTTGCCTTGAGTCAATCTGTACAGGTGTGCAACTTTAATAAACAAATGTAGCTCAAATAGAAGGCTAGAATTTATTTCTCATGCTCTCTTAACTATATAAGCTCTTCAAAATCAATCAAAGTAAAAGTCTTCTTTAGTTTTCAAAATGAGTAGGTTGGCCCTGGATAAACATGTTGCTGGTGTTTTAATAATGAACCTACCATTTGTTTTTATAGATTTTCATGTTAGTCTTTTCCAACTTTTTAAAAAATAACTTACTATTTTTTCTCTTTTGAAGGTGAAGCCCCCACTCCAGTGTCCATCACTTCTCATTTAATTTGGTGAAACCATTTTAAACAGAATAAGAAAAAATCTTTTCATATTACTAAATATATGTATTTTCATAAATTTGACCACATTTTTAAAGCTATTAATATTCCTTCAGATTATCACTCAGAATTTTATATTTGGATTACACAAGAAAACCCTTCTGGTCACTTCTTGTATCTATAGAAGAGAGTGCTTTTACTAACACTTTGCATGAAGAAGAATGACAGATTTGGGCCTTTGGCCTTTTTGCAGTTAATCATTATGTAGCATACATAAATCTACAATGGTTTATCCCCACAGATATAGTATGTCCTCAAAAGTTATTTTATGTAGCTCACTAGATCTTAATTATTGGTTGAACTACAGTCTGATTGACTAATTGAGTATTGTTAGTCAGTATGCAATTGGCATATAAAGAAGATACTTAACAAAAATAAATAAGATTTTTCCCCTGTTTTCATCTTCTAACACTAAAAAAAAAATCATTTTCAAATAAGCTTGCCAGATGTTTAAATAATATAGTCAAATTCCTATGTGCAGTAGTCCTGAAGGAACTTGTCAAAAATCTTCACTTGAATTCCTACTGTGTTACCGTTCGAGATTCTTTTCCTAGAGACATCTTTAATGGATATTTTGTCTGAGATGTCCACACTGACATTGTAGTATCTTCAAAATGCTGTTTTTGAAAATGTCAGACAGCTGTTTTAGGAAGCTTTTCTTTTATCTTTCCTAGACAGTGACCAGTTAAAGGGTATAAGGGTGAAATTACAGCTTCAGATGTGCTTTTAACTATGCTTGAGGAAATTCACTGCTGCCTATGGCACATAATATGTGAGGGGCTTGCCTTTGCTAACTCTCAGTTGTAGATAACTGTCTTGGTATTTCTTGCATGGCAGCATTAGCCTGTTTGCACAGGTTGTGCAGCAGAGTACACAGAGAGTGTGTGCTTGCACCAAACAGGCATTTACCCTTTGAGTGTTTGAGGTCATTTTACACTGTGCTATTCTGAGCCCTGATCTTCCTCCAGCCCTGTCCTGGCCCCTGTCCTCCACTCTCTCCTTACCATCTTTGATTCTGGCAACAAAAGTTCATTCCATAGCTCAGGTCAGACAGAAATGATGCATTGCATCACAGCTGCTTTTATGAAAGTGTTTATTTCATATCTGAAATGTTTTTATATACATTTGCTCTGCTATGACTTGCAGGAGGAGAAAGAAAGCAGTTTTACTGGAGGCAAAACAGCCACCTGTGAAAACTAATTGCGTAGGTTGTGTTGTGCTGATATCTCTGGGAATGATCCATCAGGAAGAAAGTAAATATCCTTAATCTGTTAGGAGATCACCTATATGCCAAAATGATCTCCTTTATCACAGTGGTGATTGAAATATCCCTTCAGATTTGCAGTGGTATGTGTAAGGGGGGGGGGGAGGAAGGGAAGGAAGCATAACTCCTGTAGAGGCAGGTGTCTCATCCCAGAAAAGCGTATAGACAAATGAAAAATTATAAACTTGAGAGGCTTCGACTAAATTGTCTCATTAAAGACTGTAATTCAATATGCTTGGGATCCAGTTACTTTCAAAGAAGAATTTCAAGAGACCAGGCTGCTCTTCAGCTTTGTCTTTTTTTCCCCCCCCTCAGTAAGGTGAGGATTGCAGTGTCAAATTATGCCCCTCTCCTCACTTCTGCCCCGAAGTACTGCTCTCCATCAGCTTTCCGAACAACCCACGGAAGACTTAAAAAGAAAAACGGGTTAAAAAATGCAGAGCTCTAAGGCAGTTCAGCTGCCTGCTACCTCTGGGCATGTTGTTCATGCAATCGTGTGAAAGCCTGCCATGGAAAACTTAAAAAAAAATTATTGGGGCATTTCTTCAAGGCATGAGCAGGAAGAACTGCTTTGTTTCTACTACATGCTGTGCTCCTCAGTGGCTGCTGAGAACTTGCTGAGAACTTCTTGTTGAGGTCTCCCCGCTTCCTTGACTGCAGTGGCTTAGGAACTGTGCCCAAGTACCCCATGCTTGGTTGTGTGTCCCTACATTACAGGACAAGGTGGTGACTGGACTTGTGTCAACCTTCTGAGGGTGTGAGGACTTGGACCCAGGATGCTGCTCGACTTAATGAAACACCAAAGGCCAGGGTGTTCACTGGACAGGATTATTTCGGTCCAGTCTCGCTGTGTCTTCATTGTATGATAAGATGACATTTTCCCTTATTTTTAAACTTTCAGTTACACTTAGAGACAGACCAGTTCAAGAAATGACCACTTCACTGTAAAAGCACAAAAACTGGCTACTAACACCATTCCTGTGATTTGTGACCAGTGGGTAGAGGTTTCAGACAGCTTTTCCATCCCTAGTTTTTGATTTTTGGGTTGTGGGGATTCCATGGTGAAAATGATAATTAACTGCTTTTTTGGCCTGCTTGTATGAATGGGGTATTTGACTGATACTTCACTACAGCTTAATATTTGCCATATGTACTCAGTGACAGTAAAATACATTACAGCAAGTCGTAAGGGTAAAATCACTTTGTAACTCTGTGTTTTAAACAAAATATGAAATCATGTTTCCCTCACCATTTCCTTAACCTTAAATTTAATTTAATGAAGTTGAGGTTGGAATATGGGAAAGAAAACCCACCAGCCGATAAAGAAAAAAACTGAACCAAGGGGCTGGGCTTGTCATGTGGCATGTCTCTAGCACTTAAAAGTTAAGAATAACAGAGTATTTAGTATCAGAAGGCAGTCTCTGTATGAAATGCAAATCTCGAATACAGTTCTGTTAGGAATGAGTAGCTAGAGGAACCAAAACTAGAGTGACCTTGACATCTGAAATTGACTCTTAGTATTATACCTCTAATTAAATAAATTTTATCTTTGGGATTGACAGCAGTGGATATAAGTAGTAAGAGGTTGTATAATGTACTGAGAAATTTTGTAACTTATGGGAACAAATGAAGTAGTAGAACTAGTTGTTAGTGGCAGTGAAGATCATGTTTCATTAAAAATGTACATTTTTCAGAGATGAATTTGACTGCCTTGTATATTTACCAGGCTCATAGTAGGTAAACTAAGGTACAACACTTAGCTTAAATGGATTTTGAGAGAATGCTGGAATACTAATGCTATCTCCTTGCTTTGCATCCTGGATATTCTGATTTCCAACAGATTTGCCTGAAGTGCTTGGATTTAATTTGTGAGTCATGAGTCATGGTTTCGCTTAGTTTGTATAGAGTGTAGCTATTGTACTGTGCTTTTCCCAAAAATAAGTGACATTACTCTGAAAAACATGCACTGTAATTTGATCTCTGATACTGTGTGATAGGTGTATCTTTATTATAGGATTTAGAATAATATACACTGCAAGCCTAATTGCCACTAGGTGGAAGGGTACCAAACCTGAATGACAAAAAGATGCCTCTCCTCCAAATCAAAAAAACCACGTGTTGCTTTTGTTACTCTGTCTTGAAAATTAAAAGAGCAGCAGTTTTAACCTCTCTTGGTTGTTATTGGATCACTGCTTTTCTGACTTCTCTAATTTGACGGATTATTTTTCATTTGATGGCATTAGCTGCTTCTTCGGGTTAACAGGAATGGCTGTCACAGGTGCAACCTTATATCCTTTCTGGTTAGACTAGGGATGAGACAGAAGGGCCACTTGTCAAAAGTCTTGAATGCTGGAGGGGAGCAGGATGTTGCTGATGCCAAAGAAATCTGAGAAACACACACCTGTTGTTATTTCAGAGTGCCACGCTTCTACTGATAATTGGCTGAGGTTTAAAGTTATGTGTGATTTAACTCTAATTCATAATTCCACAGGAGATAGACACTAGGGTGAACAAGGGCAAGTCAAAAGCCGAGATGTTCCTGACTGTTGGATTGACTTTGGAAATTGGCAGTGGTCCTCCAAATTAAAAGGAGTCCCTGCATTTCTGCAGGCAGATACTGGCACACATCTACAGAGACAGATATTTGAGCCAAAGAGGTTTGGGACTGCATTTCAACCCCATCTGCTTTTGTCACCAGGCCATCCTGACATGCTTACTTTGTCAGCCAGAGATTTTTTTTGTTCCCAAGTCTGTGTCTGTGTTGTGAGAATTCCTGGCTTCCTCAAGTATTCTGGGCAGCTGTGTTGGGCCTGAGGCTGTAGCTCAGTGTTTAAAGCCAATTTTTCTACGAAACTCATGTTGGTTTGTATCTTGCATCACTGCTTCTTTTGGTTCAGACACACAGATACTACCTAAAAGTGGTCAAAATCAGTAGAATTTGGTTTTTGAAAATTACTGTTAACTCCATCACTTTTTTTTTTCTCTTGTAAGGATGCCAGAGATACTCTTAAACATCTCCTCCTTTCCTCATAGTTTCCATTCTTACTTGTTATTCTCCATGAAGTTCAGAGGACTTTCGTAAAATTAGAATCATAGAATGGTTTGGTTTTAAGGGGATCCTGAAGATCATTTCATTCCAAATCCCCTGCAATGACCAGGGATACCTTCAACTAGGCCAGGTTGCTCAGAGCCCTATCCAACCTGGCCTTGAACACATCCAGGGATGGGGCATCCACAGCCTCCTTGGGCAATCCGTGTCTCACCATCCTCACAGCAAAGAATTTGCTTCTAATACCTAAGTTAAACACAGTATCTTTCAATTTGTACCCATTACCCTTGTTCTGCCTCTACATTCTCTTGTAAATAGTGTTGCCCCATCTTTGCTGTAAGTTCCTTTCAGGTACTAGATGGCCACCACTAGGTCACCCCAAAGCCTTCTCTTCTCCAGACTGAACAATCAAATTCTCTCAGCCTTTCCTCCTACAAGAGGTGCTCCATACCTCTGATCCGCTTGGTGGCCGCCACTGTGTTCTCTCCAACAGGTCCAAGTCCCTGCTGTGCTGGGACCCCAGGGCTGGATGCAGCACTGCAGGTGGGGTCTCACCAGAGCAGAGCAGAGGGGCAGAATCCCCTCCCTGGCCCTGCTGCCCACGCTGCTTTGGATGCAGCCCAGGACACGTTTGGCTTTCTGGGCTGCCAGTGTACATTGCTGGGTCATGTCCAGCCTCTTGTTCTCCCCAGGGCTGCTCTCCATCTGTTCATCCCCCAGTCTGTGTTGACCCAGGTGCAGCACCACTTAACACCTTTGGGATATTTCTCTGGGCTTCATACACTGATAAAGGCAACAGAACCTGCAAAAGAAACCCCAAAACCCCAAAAAACTTGCTGGGAAAGAACTGCCTGTTTTTTCTTCACTTAGACAGACTTAGAGTTCAGAACTCTAACTGCACCAGTGCAGCTGTGTTGAGAGCTTGACAAACCTGCAAATTTTGAAGTGGAAAAGAAATTTGGTTCTTTTTTTTCTACCATCACTTCATGTCACTTTGTAAATGATTTGCACATTTACAGTATGATATATGCTGTTGAGTATATCAGATAAAAGCGGACAAGTCTGAGTATTGGGTTGGGTGAAATCTGCAGGGAGAGAAATCTTTTATGAAAAACATACTGCTTAGAAATCAGTTTCATTTATTTTCAGTTTTGAAGTTCTTTAGATATTAAATGAATACACATTTTCTTTGAAGACGTTTTAGGAGTTTCATTTCCATTCCATACATCTAGCTGTAAATACCTAGCTGGTTTCTCTTCAGCTCTACCAGACCAAACTCTCTGGTGTCATCTCTTTTTTTAAAAAAACCTTAGAAACGTAGTTTCCAGAGCGGAATTTGGTCAGTGCAATTACTGTAGCAGGGTTTTTTATATCGTTACTGCAGGAGGCCTGAATGGACAACACTCTGTGCCCCTCTGAATCTCAGAAACACTCTGCAGTGGTGAGGATCCGACCTGTGCTTGTAACCCCTGGAAGTTAATGCAGGCGCAAGCCTTGCTGAGCTGATGACATTTGTTTGCATACCATTTGCAGCAACCTGAATGACTGGTTATTCTGGTCTGGGGAAAACAGCACTGACATCATGTGATTCTGGCAAAGTGAGCCACACTGGATCCTGGCCTTTGAATACCCAAGGGGCTGGCAGCAGTCTCAGGGGTTGGCCGGCAGCCCCATTGAGCTCGCTAGTAATCAGTTGACTGCTGGGCTGGACAAGCTGCCCTACTTTCTCTGACAAGCTCTGTCTAAGAGAATGACGGGCAGCCTGCCACTACTGCTCTTTAGTGGAGTTACTGAAGATTAACTGTTTAGCAGCTCAGCACTGACAGTGCTTCCCTTTGAAGAATAGGTGCCAGAGAGGACTTTGTTGAGGAGGGATGCCACTTCTTTTTCTCACTTGTTATATATTTCAGTCTTAAGGAGCAGGAGTTTCCTTTTCTTGTTTTTTTTTTTTTTTTTTTTTTTTTTTTTTTTTTTTTTTTTTTTTTTTTTTTTTTTTTCTCCAGTGCCTTTCTTGCCAATTTTCAGAGAAATGCCGTTGGATTTGTTTTTTTTTTATTATTTTTAGTGAAATTCAACATTCTACTAGATATTCAGCATTGCTAAGTTCCTACACTGCAGAAATCCCTGGAGGAAAGACAGACAAAAGAAAAGTCAACCTTTTGAAAGGCCAAGAACATTTAGTATTTATTGTGACAGACATACTCATATATCTTTCTTTCAATAAAAATTTTGATGTATCCTCTATGAGAAAAAAAGTGGGATATTCAGCAAAGAGGGAGAATTATATTTGTGAATAGTTTTGAAAACCTGATTTGCATAAACAGGAGACTGTTGGCTATCAGAAGTGTAATGAATAAGTCATAATTATAAACAAGAAAAGTTGTATTAACAAGAAGCCTGTTTATCAGGTGAGTTGGAGGAAATACAGTTTACAGTACTGTCCCACATAAAAGAAAGGAAGTGCTAAAATTAAGACTGCAGAATAGATATTTTTTCAGTGGGTATTTTGTGTAGTATTTTGCTTGACAGTGATATTTTTTCCAAGACACATTTGTCTTAGAGTCAATAATAATATAAAACAAGCCACTGACATTTTTAGATAAATTTCTAAAAAAGGGAGTTTCCTGTGTTACTATCATGATTCAGAGGAGTTAACCCAAATTCTTCTCAAGTCAGTGGAAATTTTTATGACACTTCCCTCTCTGACAATTATGAGAAACATAAAAGCTTATTATTTTATGTTTTTGTATTTCATCTGTCACATGTGTAGACACTGCCAAATCTGTGTGTGGTGTAAGCTGACATACCTTTGCATTACTTATGATGCAAGTTAGCTGGTTCTTCAGATTGGTTGCATTTGAAAACTATTTTCCTATCTCTTAAGAAAATGGCAGGCAGAGAAATTCAAAGATAAAATGACATTTTGAGGATACCTTTGGAAGGTTTCCATTTAAGTATTTTGGAAGATCCCATCATTTTGTATATGTTTCACTTTCCTATCCTTTGTTATGAACATTATATTTGGACTCCACTGATATGTAAGACATTGCCCTGAACAGTTCAGTCAGTGAGTGGCAATTTGGGAACAGTCTCCCTACTTTTAGACCACTTAAAATGAATGTATTTTGGTGTTTCTTTCAGAAGTCTTTCTTCTCTTATTCTCCAAAACTTTAAGTAACCTTATTGTTAAGCCTCTTTGGTTTAGGTCATAATTAGTTCAAATGTCTGCTAGACAGACAGTGGCTGATCAGTGGACTGACCAGTCACTGTAAATAATTGTCTGCTAAGAGATAAGATGTTCTGAAACCCAGTCATAAATTGGACCAATTGATATTAGGAGATGCCTTAGCTCTTTCACCTGGCAGTATATATTTTTATTTCACATAGCATACCAGTGAGACACAGTTTCCTTGTTCATGAGTGAAAATACATCAAGAACACAAACAGCAATCTCCTCTAAAGATGCCTATATTTGTTTCTCTGGCTCTTGTGATCTTTAATTGCTTTTCTGTCATGAACACCTCTTCAGTTTGAAGGATCGGGGCATGGCAAAAAATTTTTAGTGACAGCATTTTTAATTAAAAGGAAGAATGCAATGCTGTTTAAATCCCATAAATATAGTAGTCAGTCTTTGGGAGTGTCATTCACTTTGAATGAAAAAGCAGACTGTTCCTACAGAGGTAAGATATACATGTGCACTAAAGCTTTTAATTTACCTCAATCTTAATCATATTACAGGTTGTCGAGATACTTTTGATAGATATTAATAGCCAGATTTGAAAAGATGATTTCTTACTTACTCAGATAAACTTTCCTGTGTGGTGCATCTTTATGGGGAATGATAGTATTCTAGAAACTCATCAAGACTTATCCTCTAATTGATGTGGTCCTATAGTGTATTTCTGCGTAATTCAAAAAGGCGAAATTGATTCCATATTGCAGCATAAGTGCTGATTTATGACACCTATTGTAGTTATACATTTCTGGTTCTCAAGACATGACTTTACTTAATTAAAGGAAGTGCCTACAAGTTAATTTTTTTGCCAGTGTAATTTTGAGGAATTATCACTTGAATTCTCTCAGAACAATTTTTTGTGATTATGATGCAGGTGCCTGTATAGCATGGCAGAAGCATGCTTTTTTGTCTGCATTATTCAAAATCTAGTCTTAGACAAATTGCAATAGATCATTGCAGGAAGGTTTCTTCAGCCACTTAGATTATTGTATCCCTCTCTCTCTTTTCTTTTAGATTATTAAACCAGAAAAATATAGTATTTCAGTGTACTACTACAGAGTGAGTGTTCATGGGGGAACAGGGAAGAAAAAGTGGAAGAAAAAGAAGAAAATATAACATGGAAATTATATTTAATTTTCTTATGAAAAAATAATTTTGATCAAATATATATGTTCATACCCATGGTAATGCTAAAACTTGCTACCATGGATTGTAGCTGTGCAGACAGTCTACATTTTCAGGAGGGAAGAGTCTGTTATACTAGTCTGAGTAGAAATTGATGCTATGATGATTTTTGCTTTTATATACACTCTTTCATATACGCTTTTTATGAAGCTTTATGTATCCTCAGTGCTTTTAGCCCTCATAATTGTAATTCCCTAAGTCTGATAACTAGCTTAGACCCAAAGTTCCACTTAGCCAAGAGACTGAACATCTTGGAAGCCTCACAGTTGGGGGTCAGAGAGCCCCATACCCAGGGTCTTCTCCAGAACACGTTCTGTAAGCCAAGATAGACCCATACAGGGGGAAAATTCCTCAGAACAGGGGCTTCTCTTGAGCCTCTCATGGGGAATCTGTGATAGCTATGCTAATGTGCAAGGTCTGTAACTGTATTTGGGAATCATCAGGTGTGCATTCTCCAGGAGTGCGTTCTGCGGGTGCATTCTCCGGGGGGCGTTCTGCGGGGTGCTCCCTGCCTGGATGTGATGCATCTAAGGATCCTTAAATAAATACCGAGGTAAAACCCCTTTCTCCCCTCTAACCATATTTAGCTTTTAATTCTAATCCCAGGTAAAGGCATCAAAATCACCTGCATTAGCTAATTTTACTAAAAATTCCCTGGTTTCAGATATTTGTAGATATTAGAGGTATTTCTCAGTGATTTGCAGAGCCTCAGTGCATTTCTAAACATGATGGTTTATAGACCTTTCAATTGCTCCATTGCAGCACTTCAGCAGGAAAGAGTATTACAGATATAATTTAAACATTTTCTTGAAAGTTTTTTTCCTCCATTTTGTTTTGAACAATGAACTGTATAAATTCCCATGGAGTAAAAGTATGTTGTAAGGTCTTTGACTGATACAGAATAATTGCTTTGTTGATTGTATATCCATGCATGATAAGATATGCATAAGAAGAAAGCTGGTGCAGAAGTATAAATAATACTTATCTTTAAGCCAGCATCTGTCATCTGCTTCAGCAGACAGTGTTTTCTTTCATTCCTGCATAAAAAGAGCTGAGAGATTTATGGAGCAGCTTTGTTTGTGCTCTGTGATGCTTAATCAATTTTTATTAAATTCTAAATTAGAACTTGGCTTTCTTCATATTCTTTTTTTTTTTCTACAAGTAGACATATACAGTGATGTATACAACAGGAGAAAAGGCTCATGACAGCCACAGAATTTATGTGAAGGTGGGAGGACCTCAGTCCTGAACTCCTGAACACTTTGTTTTCAGAGCGGCTATTCTCAGTCATTTTTTAGAAGTTACCTTGACATTTCTGTGACATTCATGAATATGACAGAACAACCTTTAAGCTATTAATATCTGGACTCCCTGGCTGGTATAATTATTATTGATCTTTGCAAGAAATCTGTGAAGGAATTTTATTTTTATTAATTTGTAGATGGTATGTATGGTTCTGTTAATCAAACTGTTTAAAGTTGGCTTTCATCTTCATGGCAGTTTAAAACATTAACTGATTCACATTACTCACTGTGATATATAAATAAGTTGTGTTATCTCCATTTTACAGATGAAGAAATTAAGGTAAAAGTGCAAAGTTACTTAGTCAGGGTCACATCTCTTGAAAAAGGCAGAATATAGGCCACAGGAGTGCTTCAGCCCTTGGCTCAAATCATATCTCAAATTACTTTAATAAAGAATAGACACATCATATACACAAATTTTATTTTCAAAGTTCAGATACATGAAATAAATGAGTCATCTGAGACAAAAAAACTTGTCTTAAAATTTGGTAGTTTGGTAGTTTGTTCCAATGCTTTGTCATCCTTGCTGATGCTAAATTGAGGTTGTTTAGCTTCACTGTGTAGTTCTTGCTGTGCCATTCATGTAAAATTGATGACCTCTTTATGACTTGTTATTTTCTCTCTATGAAGGTACTTACACATGCCTATTAAAACACTTTTTCCTTCTTTTTGAAGAAGTCTAGGATTTATTCTGTAACTTCCAAGTAAGGTTTATGTCTCAGTCCTTCTAAAATAAGAAGACAAAATGGTGCTGCTTCTGCTTTCCTCTTTGTTATAGAGCTACATCTTAATTTGTCCTAGATTGTAGCTGGGAGCTTGTATTGAAGTTTCATTATTTAAGCTTTTCAGGCACAGGTTTGGGAATATAGTACTCCATTCTTGTTTTTCCTGTCTAAAAAACTCATGGGAAAGAACTGAAGAGGAACTATCTACTCAGTATACTCAAAGGGTTCTTAATAGATAATAAAAAAAAAAAAAAATTGCCTCTTTGTTGTCTTCAAGGAAGTTTGGAAAATAGAAATGTAAAAAGAAATATTTTTGTTTACCTTAACACCTCTACTTCCAGATAGGTTAGCTTGTGTCTTCTACTCAGTCTCTTGTATGCACTGGTCTGCCTTTGAGATTGTTGTCCTCACTCTTCTGAGCACTGACACACTAATGACAAAGTGTGCTGAAAAGCAAATCTCTCAATCCCCAAAGCTGCTTTAAAAGACCCCTTTCAGTTTATTCATGCTCATTTTAAGAAATACAGCAGGCAGTAATGTGAACTCAGTGTGGCTGAATGCATTAATTTCCCTTGGTGAGTTTGTTTAGAGAATCTGAGAAAATAATTTTGGTGATAACTCTTAGGAAAGCAGAATACAGCCTTCAGAGTTTTTGTGCTCAGCTCCTAATCAAAGAGATGTCAGTTCAGTTCTTTTTTTTGGTGTCCTTTTGCCTTTTTATCCACTCAAAACACTGCTTGTTATCTGTTCTGAACACATTGGTTCTGTGTCCAGTGCAGCAGCAGCAGGAGCATGGAAAAAAAAGCGTGGAGCTGAGAAACTGGAAGAACTTAGAAAGGAAGACAAATAAAGCGAAGTGTCACTGAAAATTTAAAATGAAAACAGGATGTGGACATGATGTAGAAGAGGGCTTTCATGATACAGTGCAACTGTCTTTGTAGCTGCCCAGCTATATTCTGTATTGCTGTTTGTCAGTGTTCCTTTTTTTTGTGCATGAACATAACACAGATCTAGTAAGTTTGTGTCTATTTCATGTGGAGTAAATTTAGACTAGATGAACTGAGTTTTTGGAGCCACTGCCAAATGAGGTGGTGATGATGGCTAGAGAGGTTTGGAGTTTGGGAATGTTTCTGACTGGAACACAGCACATACTGCATCATGCCTTTGACCATGGTGCTTTAGACATGCTGCCAAGTGTTTCTAACCAGATAGTGCTGTTACTGCATTTTAATTTTCCTGTTGCATAGAGTACATTTCCTTTTTTGTTTTATAAACTGTGCTCTCCATGGTTTTTGTACTCTGTAAACAGTTCTGACTATTTAATATGTTTGCAAAGTATGAGGGAGTTTGTTGCAGATTACTCCTTGCTATATGACGTTATACACTCCATACAGTTTTGGTTGTGTGGTCAGCCTGAGTCCCTAAAGTATGCCGAAGACATGAATAGAATTTTATTGTGAGATGTTAGCCAAAAAAACCCCCCAAAACAAAGGGGGCATTACTTATATCTTTTTTATGAGCAAGAAGACAATTATCAGTATGAGAGTCATAGGATATGTAACGATGTACCTTAACAACAGTTAGATTCAGATTTTCTAAGAAAAACAAGAGTTTAGTCTTCTGCTTTGGATATGGAGAACTGGAGTCTTCTTTTTCATAAAATGCAAAACTTCTAAAATTTAGTAAATGTTATTGAAATCTTGAAAAGTATGCTATATCAGTCTACAAACTATCCATCCATTTATAGGCTGAAATTTTATCTCTTCAACAGCAGAACAATTACATTATTTTTACATTTGGAAATGGTCATATAAAACACCATTGAGTCTATGCTGTATGTTCTCATGTTAACAAAATCTACAGTAATACATTTCAGTAATGTTAAAAAGGGCATAATTCATTTTAGCCCAACTATAATTTTCCTCTTTTATTCTTTTCCTTTTTCAGTTTTTAATGCTGTTCTCTAACCGATCTTGTAAATGGGGTCTTCTTTTGAACAATAAAGTTCCCCTACCTGAATGAGGTCGCCATCCTGTATCTGATGGTGATACCTAATGATTGTGCAGGATCTTTCAGTCACCATGGGTACCTTTGAGAAGATAAGATTATATTAACTGTGAATGTTTGTAACTGCAGAGGTTTGTCATACTCAGCTTGAGGCATTTCAGAGATACTGAGCTTCTGAAATACTGAGTATTTTTAATTTCAGGGCTAGGCCTTTGTCACCGTTCACCTTAGAGGCAGCTGCATAACATGATTTCTAGTGGTATAAAACAACAGCAACCTTTTCAATGCCTTTTTTTGGTAGGAATTTGTAAATGCTGTTATGTGTGCCCAGTAGCATACCATATCAGCATGCAGTACCGCAGCTCTTGTAATGTTAATCTGGTCATCCACATCTTAAACAGTTTTGTAGGCTAGGAAGAATAGCAGGGTCAGTGCTGTGTGATGTGGTTTTGGCAACACTTCCGTTGTTTCTTCATGCTTATGCATTCTGTTAAACGTATCTGTTACCCCTGAAAAAAATATGCTAACCAGTAAGTGAAAATTTACTTCTTGTGGCTTGGCTACCTTAGTTACTATTGTGAATAACCTTCCTATGTTTGTGTTTGCAAGAGTGGTTTTCCACTTGGAAGGGTTACTGAGTCACCTTCTGAGCCTGTGCACCTTCTGTCTTTCTCCCCAACAACATGGCTTTGACAGGTCAGTTCAGTGCTGGGCCATCATAGCAGTAGAAAAACTGTTCACCACAAGTGATTTCCTGCTGGTGAGTAAATGTTATTGCAGAGCTGGAGATTAGGAACTGAAAAGAAAAGTTAAGGACCAGGAGCTCTCTCTTGAGCAAAGCATTTATCTGAACACGCTTGCTGTTTCTGTTTATTTGCTGCTTTTCTGGGTGGGCTTTTTTTTGTTGGGTTTTTTTTTTTTGGTTTTTTTTTTTTTTTTTTTTTTTTCCTTCTTCTGGTAAAAGAGTGAAGAATAGGTACCGAGTTCCAAAGCACTGACTCATGGGACCACAATGAAGCATTAGGATACAGCCATTTCCTACCTTTGTTTGAAATCAACCGAATGGCTCTGGCGGATGCGGCCCTCGGCTGCAGGGCTTGGTGGAAGGAAATGCTTTTCATCTTTATGGAGTATGGAAAATTGCTCAGTGATTACTTTGTACATTGCATGTGGCAAGCGTGTAAAAGGCATTGCTGTGTGTTGCTAAATACCTCATAGCCACCTGTGGCTCCAAGGTTAGTGACTTCGGGAAAAATACTTGCCAAGTAGTTAGAAAAGTGTAGCAAGGGAGGTGAGATAATGAATTCTAAGAGCACTGTCGACTTGCACTCTTTCTGAGGCTGTTTTACAGGTGTAAGTAAAACAATACCAGCTCTTCTTTGAATCTGAGAAACTTTGTAACAACAAGATGACACTAAGCACAGAAAAAAAGTATTTTCTTGCCTTAAGTAATGCTAGGGATTCAATGGTTGCTCTGAAAATAGTCCGCATGACTTGTGCTCCTATTTTTCTGCTCTGAGCACTTAACTCCACTTAAAGGGGTGTGTCATAATCTCAGAAAAGACAGCACATTTGCATGTAGTAAGAGTAAATGCCTTAAAACCCCCCAACTTTCAGGGTAGGTAACTCAATGAAGGACTAGAAGGAACAATGGAAGTACTAAAAGAAAAACCATGACAATATAAAACTTAGGTGGTTGTGTACTTATCTTTAGCCTTGAAATTCATTAAGAGTCTTTCCAATATTTTTTTTCTGGGGTCTTTTGTAAATGACTCTTGTGACCTTTCATTTAACAACACTAATTTTTCAAATTATTTTTTTGTTTTGTTTTGTTTTTAAACTGTGTATAATTTTTTGGTTTAGTGATTTCAATTACATCTCAGAGGCAAATTGTTTATTGGTGACCTATCATTCTTTTCTTAACTAGTGCCTTATTGGCATGTGCAGTCAGTGTTAGTGAACACATTTAAAGAAAAGGCAAAAAAGTATAATCTTGGAAATTCTCCAAAGAAGGGTTAGGAAACAATGTATGGACAAATGCTTCTGCTTGGAACAAAATAGAAAAGGGTCCCTGGTTCATATATTTGTCTGTATGTGTTTCTAGTTTTTGTTAAGCCAAAATTAAACACAGTAGAGTTCACTGTTTGCTAATCACCATGTGTTTACTTTCTCTTCCAAAACCGAAGTTGCCAACCAATACATTTCCTACCCAGTGCTATGAATCTGTCCAAATAAACATGGGAAGTAGTAAAACAATGACACTATATGAAAATACATCCTCATTCACTAAGCAGAGTCCAAAATTTTTTGTGAGGTTTAGCAGGAACAGAGAAATGTGCATCATTTGAGCTCTCCAGCACATGAAAAGATAATAACATAGCATGAATTATGTTCTTAAGAAAAACATCCTGTGATTTACAGAGATGAACATTGATTATTTTATAACATGCTCCCTCTGTAATCCCTCTGGGCCTGTGCATTTTGTGTTTCTTGTGGTTTTATGTTAATGAGGAAGGTAAATGTCTTGCAGACAGCAAATGATCAATTCTAACTACTGTCTCAATCACTAAACATTACCAATGTGTCCTTCAAAGTGAATTTTAAAAGGACTTCTGTCACAGATCACAGACACAACAGCAGAAACATTAGGTGCAAAATCAGAACCATAGAAACATCATGGAATATCCTGAGTTGGCATGGATCCACAGCAATCTTTGAGTTCTGTCTGTACAGAGGAAAACTCCAAGTGTCACACCATGTGCCTGACAGCATTGTCCAAACACTTCTTGAACTCCATCAGCCTGGTGCTGTGACCACTTCCCTGGGATCCTATTCCAGTGCCCAATCACTCTTTGGGTGAGCAGCTTTTTTCTAATATCCAAACTAAACCACTCTTCACACACCTTCATGCTTTTTCCTTCAGTGCTGTCACCATTTACATGGAAGAAGAGATCAGTACCTGCTCCTCCTCTTCCCCTCACAAGGAAACTGTAACTGCAATGCAGTCTCCTGTTCTCCAGGCTGACAAACTAAGTGACCTCGCATGGCTTCCCCTCCTGACCCTTCACCATCTTTGTGGCCCTTCTTTGGATACTCTCTAATAGTTTAATGTCTTACTTTTATTGTGGCACCCAAAACTCTCCCCAGCACTCGAGGTGAGGCCACCCCAGTGCCAACTACAGGGCGACAATCACTTCCCTGGCCACACTATTGGTGATCCATGCCAGGATGCCATTGGCCTTCTTGGCCACCTGGCACACACTGGCTCATGTTCAGCTGCTGTCAGTCACTACCCCCAGGGCCCTGCTGCTTTCCAGCCCCTCCTTCCCTAGTCTACATGCACAACCAGAGATGCCCCATCCCAGGTGCAGAATCTGATACTTTTCTTTAAGCTTCATAGAGTTGGTCATTGCACAGCCTTCTAATCTAACAGAGACCTCTAGTCAAGGTCTCTCTGCAGGACGCTTC
The DNA here is from genome assembly GCA_013397175.1 of Platysteira castanea. Taxonomy (NCBI): domain Eukaryota; kingdom Metazoa; phylum Chordata; class Aves; order Passeriformes; genus Platysteira; species Platysteira castanea. The sequence continues at coordinate 140,803 of VYXC01012386.1, forward strand.
TACCCTTGAGGGAGTCAACAGTTCCTCCACTGGCAAACTAACTTAGTGTACCTCTGAGTCCTTAGGTAATGTTTTTTGCTTGTTATGACCACTAATGTTGGGTGAAACAGTCTTCTATATGTGGGAGTAAAGAAGCTGTACCATACAGCTGTCCATCTTTTCCCACCAGCCATATTCAATTAATTCACAACATATTTGGTCTGAGGCAAAATTTATGATGATGCCAGCAGGTGGTTCACAAATGAGTCAAAAGTAGCTTTTAACCACCAGTTTTGTCTGTCACTGAGCTGGAGAATGGGAGATGACTTTTTTTCAATATCTCATGCTGTGTTACACATATTGGGTGGAAAATAAAAAACCACGCAAAATGCATGGAAGCAGACCATGATACAAAGTTTAACAAACCAAATTCCTCAGGAACATACTGATACATTTAAGATCTCATCCAAAGGAAGAGACTTTCAAGAGCTCATCCCAGTGTGTATAAAACTTAATGGGGACCCATACTTTGATGGCCCTCTGTTCTTGAGATGCAGTCCTGAAATGGCATTCTTCCCTGGGGATACTCCTTGGTTGTCCTTGGCAGCAAATCAAGCAACTGCCTCTTGCCACCAGCAAACCACCTACTTGTTCTCTGTAGATCTGATTTTTGAACCACATCCAATGCATGATACATTTAAGAGTTCATGCTTAAATCTTGTGACTTGCCATGCAAGGTGACAACCTGGAACTGTCTGATGTTGCACTGTAACAACTACGTAATTGCCATACTTCATCTGTGGGTTTTCTTTTGAAGTGCCATGGCAGCTGCAATTACTAGCTCTGTTGATATTTCCTTTGTTTTTAAAATTTTTTTTGTTGGTGTTTATGAACTTGAATGCTAAGAAAAAATGTTTCAGTCGCAGTTGGGAGCACATCCTTTACAGTGAGGCACAATTGTCGTGTTAGTCTGCAGCCATGCAACCTGAAATAAAAACAGCAAGAGATAAGAGCTTCTTACAATGCTCTGTGACTTGGAGACTCAGGCTTTAAAGCTCAGCAATTATCCCTGGGATGCCTAGGAGTCAGCCAGTTCACTGTTAATCACAAAGGGCAGCAGAAATGCTTGCCCATGCCAAGCTTAGGGCTTCTATTTCTTCCTCTAGCTGATACATTCCTCAGAAAGTGCATTCTGGGGGACTGAGACTGAATAATCATATGTATACACAAAATGAAGCTTGCTGAATATTATTTTGATTGCTTGGATAATTTAGAAAATAAGGTAAATGTAGTACTGTCATCTGGAAAGCACTAGGCTTTGTCACATGGTCAAGAATCTTTCACAGCTTGTAAGACAATTTTAGGTTATTAAAAAAGATTAGGATTTTTTGTTGTTTT
>VYXC01012386.1:142263-166701 GCA_013397175.1 Platysteira castanea
AATAGAAAATGCATTTGCTGCCCTCACATCTGCAAGGGTGTGAGGGCAGCAAAAGCAAGACAGTGCACCTGTGATTCCCCTTGAATATTTAATAAGGATTTAAAAATATTTTTATTCATACTTTAAATCATAGTTTTCAATTACATGAAGTGAAATTCTGGGGCCAAGAAATATGGGAACAAAATCTTGATGACATATGATAAGAACAATGCTCAAAGCTCCTCCTTAGCCACCCTACTTCCTCTATATTTGAAAAATCTCTAGAAATGACAGTTGGGATCAAAATTTAATCACACTGGGCACTGTGCAAAACCAACACAGACATAATATCTGCCCTAAGGAGTTTATGGACTATTTCAGGGCTTGATGCCAGGAGAGGGTGTAGCAAGCAGTGAGAACAAGGAAGAGGTAGTAGATCTAGGAACTTGTGACTATCCTGTCTTGCTAGACAAACACTCTGCTCAGTGTCAGTATCATTCAGTGAGGTTAAGATGCAAACAAAAACACTGATGCATTTGATAATCATGGCTAGTCATCTGTCTTGTGGTGGGCCTGGTGAATTTATGAGATAGAGGTACTGTAAGCTCTATTTCTCAGATTTTATTATACCCCCTTTTGGGCAGGAGGTTCTGGGCCTCAGATTGTTAACTCCTTGTTTACAGTTGTGTTTTTGATCTATCTACTCATACAGAGGAGCAGTGCTGACATATATCTTTAGAACTTTTATTTCCAAAAGAAGAATATTTTCATAAACATGATAGTTGGGGGTTTTCTTCTTGCCTTGCATTTCTGATAAGACGAGAAATACTTTCCCCATGTGAACATTTCAGTCAGTGGGAGTCAACTAATAAGCANTATGAATAGAAAATGCATTTGCTGCCCTCACATCTGCAAGGGTGTGAGGGCAGCAAAAGCAAGACAGTGCACCTGTGATTCCCCTTGAATATTTAATAAGGATTTAAAAATATTTTTATTCATACTTTAAATCATAGTTTTCAATTACATGAAGTGAAATTCTGGGGCCAAGAAATATGGGAACAAAATCTTGATGACATATGATAAGAACAATGCTCAAAGCTCCTCCTTAGCCACCCTACTTCCTCTATATTTGAAAAATCTCTAGAAATGACAGTTGGGATCAAAATTTAATCACACTGGGCACTGTGCAAAACCAACACAGACATAATATCTGCCCTAAGGAGTTTATGGACTATTTCAGGGCTTGATGCCAGGAGAGGGTGTAGCAAGCAGTGAGAACAAGGAAGAGGTAGTAGATCTAGGAACTTGTGACTATCCTGTCTTGCTAGACAAACACTCTGCTCAGTGTCAGTATCATTCAGTGAGGTTAAGATGCAAACAAAAACACTGATGCATTTGATAATCATGGCTAGTCATCTGTCTTGTGGTGGGCCTGGTGAATTTATGAGATAGAGGTACTGTAAGCTCTATTTCTCAGATTTTATTATACCCCCTTTTGGGCAGGAGGTTCTGGGCCTCAGATTGTTAACTCCTTGTTTACAGTTGTGTTTTTGATCTATCTACTCATACAGAGGAGCAGTGCTGACATATATCTTTAGAACTTTTATTTCCAAAAGAAGAATATTTTCATAAACATGATAGTTGGGGGTTTTCTTCTTGCCTTGCATTTCTGATAAGACGAGAAATACTTTCCCCATGTGAACATTTCAGTCAGTGGGAGTCAACTAATAAGCAAGCATACAGTGTATCTGAAACAGATAAACCAATTTTCTGGGTACAGGATGCTGCGTTCTTTAGCTGCTTTCACTCCCCCTTTCTTTGGCTCATTTGGGAAAGGAGGCAGACTGCTGACAGATCATGAACCATTTCAGGAAGGCATTCTCTCTACAGGGCATCCTGAAGTATGTTCTCAGAGCTCATAGAAACTGAATGCCTGCTTTATTGCCCTGGGCAGGTAGGAATGGCTTGTTATCGGAGGACCCCTTAAAGAGAGGTCACAAATTATGTGTAGAAGTGCATAAGATGCTACAATAGAGCTGTGCTATGACTACAGGAATTTTACCACATCAAACAGGATTCAGTGGTCCAGGTCCATGTACTCAGCTCTTGGTGCAGCACTCTGTGTTTGATAGCAGCTGGTGGAACGTGCAGGAAACACATTAATTGTCAGTTAGAGAATAACCTGCCCATAGGGGAAGTTGCTTCTCAGCTCAGGCAATTAGTGGTTTTCTTTTGCCTTTTAGCGGGAGTTTGCATACTTTGTCTTTAGTGAGCAAGCAGTTTAGTTTGCTGAATAAGAGCTTTCACGTGGCTACGTGAAGCTTTGTAACTGTGTTGTGCTCCTACTTTCAGAGCTGCACTGTGCTACTCATAGGTACAGTTTAAACAGAATAGGGTAAGCCAAGAAAGCTCAAAACAGAAAGGTAAGATGCGTTTTAGTGAGACATAAACAGTAAAATCTGTATGATTTACCCTTTTTTTGGACTGCCTTTTAAGCATTTAGGCCAAAATGTGCTTCTTTTTATTGATGTAGTGATGTACACATTCTAATCCTTGGGATTGTGATAATAACCAGTAAATGAGATCAACACCTTCCACACCTAACTCTCTTCTCATCAGATGTCTGACTGAAACATGCATCTCAAACACACCTACTCCCACAAACGTAGTATAGATAGGCAAAGGGGATGTTATGCCACTCCTATGGGAAAACATAAACAGGGCTAAATATCTCATGGATATGAAAATTTTCCTGAAATTTAGACTAAATGTTCAATTTTTTTTCTTTTAGACTCCAAGCTTGTTTACACGATATTTTATGATGTGCCTTGTATTTTTACTATTTGAATGCTTCAAATATCTGTTGACAGTCATCAACTAGCCTTTGAATTCCACAGCTGCAGTCTAGTAACTGGACCTAAAATTTTCAGACTGATTGTAATTTACATTACAATTTATAGCTACCTCATTATTATTGCAAGATCATGTGGAAAATACATTTTGTCTTTATCCACATAATTAAAGAGGTAATATTTATTAAGTGGTTTTGGGGGACAGTGGCAAATACAGAGTTAAACAAATGACAAGTGTATGTTGAACTGAACATTCAGTGTTGATGAATCCTTAATCTCTAAACAGATGGTTTACCACAGTCCCATTGTAGTTCAGAAGTACTTCTTGCATGAGAAAATGCAGTCATGCAGAAACAGTACAAACACTATTGACTTGTCCACTACTTGCTGCTGCTCCTTTTCTCTCTTTTCCTCCTCCTTTTTCTTTCTTTTTTTTTTTTTAGAACANTTTTTTTTTAACAGAATGGAATGTTAGTTTAGCTTTCATGCCAATAATGCCTTTTGGCCTTTTAACCTAGGACTTCTGTTTTGCTTCTAAATGAAATTAGTATGATGGATATGATGGACTCAAAGACCTTCAGTATGGATTGATTATGAACTCATTTTCAAATTTGACTGTTTTGTTATTATCGGAAGGCACTTCTTTTGCTTCACATAACTTGTCAAATCATGGCATTTCAAATTTCTGAAGTCCTGTAATACTATAATTTGTGAACAAGAGAGAGGAGAAAATAGAGGTATTTTAGTTCCTGCTTTTGTTAACCCATTTTTGTTCTATGCAGAAAAAGAAACAGGTCTTATTACTCAAAGTTGAAGATCTGCCAGCTTGTAAGGTATTCCTTTTCATATGAGGAAGATTAAGTTCACATTTTATGCAAGTTCCCTAGTATGCACCTTTGTCTCTTGTTATACGTCACATAATTACTGCATTTCACTGCCAGCAATCATTCTTAAGTTAAAACCAGCTATAAACCTCTCATTAGTAAAAATAAGACAATGAAAGTAGGATGTACACCTTCAAAAAGAGAACCTACTGTTAAGGGAGTTAATATCTTCATTGCACAATAGATAAAGAATAAATAATTTTCACTTAAGGCTTTTCTTTCACAAGCAATCAAAATAGTTTGTGATAACAGATCTGCTGCCAAAGCCTCATGAACACAGAGTTTTTTGCAGATGGAGTTGATCTTCCTTCTATACTGTGTTCAAATAAGGTAGTTTTTTTTTTAAAGTCACAACAGTTGACCAGATTTTGGTGCTGCTTGTATTAGAGAGGATGGAGAACTCCTCCACACAGACAGTGTATTACAGGGGGCTCCACACCACCTATTTACAACCTCAGCCAGGATAAAGACCATTTTCTGGACAAGGAAAAGCCTGTGGCCAGACCAAATTTTCTCTAAAACACTTTGTCCTGAACTGTAACTAAAGCATGGAGGCTGACACTGGCCCTGAGAATGGTTGTTGGCAAGTGTGACATTACTCTGTGCCAGGCGGAGACTTGGGGTGTTTTTTGGTATTGCCTCCTATGTAAAAACCATATTCTCTTCCAATCCAGTTCCATCAAGCCAAAAGATAAAGAACTAGGAAACTAGATGTTTTTTCTAGTTGTCAAAACTTTTCAGTTACGAGGGAAGCCTGAAAAAATTTCAGTGTTCCATGTTCCAGTGGGAATTTCATTCAAAATGAAAATAAAGCTAAGATATCCTCCATGTCATGTCAACATTTTAAATGGAATTTTCCTTTAGAAGGCCTACTGTGGGATCACTGGCACTTGTGTTTGGTACCAGCATGTAGTGGGCTGCTATAACCATTGATGAATTTGCACTTTTAAAAGGGACAAAAGAGAAGGCAAAAAAGGGATGGAAGAAGGGAGGAAGGCTGGGAGGGAGGAAGAAAGAGGTTGCAGATCCAATACAATAAAGAACAATATGAGGACTGAGCTGTGTTCAGAAGTAGTGCACCATCACATATCATGAAGTCTATGACATCCATTTTGTGCTTATGGGATCACAGCACAAGATAAATCTCCAAGAAGTACTTTATCTTGCCTTTGGAATTCACTCAAAATTTGTGTTTAGTGTATGAAAAGTGAAGGAAGGTCAGCTAAGTGATCCTGGCACATCAGTGTCACCAGGAGAAAAAAGTGAAGAATAAAGTAGAAATAAGTTCAGGTGAGATGTTCAAAACTGACTATTGGTTTAAACAGTAAAACTACAGGAATGCAGCCAGGTCACAAGAATGCTTTTCAGAGCCCTGCTCTTGTACCAGAAGATGGATAGGCTAGATATACCTGAAAATTCAGGAAATAGGTTTTCTGAGTAAGACTACCCAACGCTGTGCAGCTGCTTTGCAGGATTTTCATACATGACTTACAGTGGAAGCACACAACCAAACAATATTCAGTATTTTGTCACACAAATTTTGTAAAATTTTAGCACCAGAGGTAGCCTGTTGCCTATAAAACTTCTGCATTTAAAAATCAAAATTAGCAGACGAATAACATACTGAAGTAGCATACTGAAAGTTAGCCATGCCAAATTCCTCCTCTGCCTCCCCCGAAAACAATTGAAAAATCTTTTGAACAAGATCTTTTTCTGCATACTGTCAAATAGGATTGAACTACACCAAAAAAATTTCTAAGAAACCTGAAATTGTATAAAATTAATTATAGTAATGATGAAAGATTCTAAATAAATTAGTTCTTCCAGAAGCCATCCATGAGAAATTACAGTGGGAGCCAAACCACAAGCACTTTTTTGCCTCTTTGAAAGATTTAGATGGAATTCTTTCCAAAACAGGGATATGCTTGAGGGGAAAAGAAGAAAAGTAATCTTGTTAACCAAAATAAGTAGAATTCAAAATTACTTTTGGAGCTTTCCCTTTCCTATTGAGAGAAAACAATAGGAAGGGAAATGTTCCTAAACTAAAATTCAGTTCATATGTAAAATACACTTGCCATTGCAGGGTCTTCTTGCAGTTGCAGAGTGGGAATATTTTCAAAGCCCCCTAGTTTCCTTCTTTAGTCCAAGTAGCGTGACTTGCTAATTCTACCAGAAATGTTTGTGAATAAGAGGGCAAATGAGTAGGTTCTTTCAGGTTTGTGTGGTATGTTTCCTAGAGTTATGAAGCACTTTACAGAGAGAAATATCAAATAAAACCAACTACATTGCACTAATCATTTTTCTCCAGGCTCTTTGAGCTTAATTACTGTAACCAGTAGCAAGTGCAAATATCACTTCTGTGTAATAGGTCACCTCAGGTCCAATTAGCCTACAACTTGCACGGAAATCACATAGTCAAATTGCTTGTTCACCAGTTAAGAGGCTCTCTGCTTTTCCAGGGAGTTTAAATCTCCAACTGTTACATAAGCCAGCATCAACTTGCCTGCTAAATGTGGGCACTTATATTTGGAATTCATCAAAATTTGGGAAGCAGTTATTTCTTACACCATATTTATGAATAATGACAAGACACTGCCAGCTGGTGTGTGTAAAGTTGTCTAGACCAATCTCGGAGCAGTATGTTTTTGCATCTTTTCTTATGGCAGCTTTGAGGGCCAAGGAGGCAGACTGGATAATTTTCCAGTGACTGCTAAATGACCTCAAACTCTAGCAGAAATAATGCCTGCAAACACTACAGCTTTGGCGGCTGTGACAAAAATGCTAAAAAAAAAAAAAATTGGAAGGGCATCAGCAGTTATGCTTTAGGACAAATGTTTTCCTAGAGAAAAAGGAAGTTTTCTACCTAGGTCTAATATTTCATAATTTTGTAATGTGGAGATTTTGAGTTGTCATTCCAATTACATAGCACTGATCACTCTTTGAAATGTGATCATGAGTTAAGATTTGGAGGTGTGACCTAGTGGGGTAGGCAGTTGTATCTGCAGTGCATTCTGCAGTGTTTCCTAGTGAAAGACTGAATGAAGGAATTGATTAAGTTTTTTTTCCTTTTAAACCCACATTTACTGACATAATTTCACATGCATTCTATCTTGTGTACATGTTGAATTCTAGATAGCTACACAGTTGTGTGATATAATTGGGGGGGGGGTCCCCCTGTACTTTTTTTTTACTATAAGGGAGCAGTCCTGAAATCAATATCCAGCATTCAAACTGTCTGTCGTAAGAATGAAAGTCCTAACCAAAAATACTGGATTCTGAAAGGGACAATGTGTAGGGATTTAGAAAAGAGAGGAAAAACATGGGACGAGGAAGATATGGGATGAAGCAGACTTTTATGAAAGATAAGATTTTTTGCAAGAGAAAGGAGGAAGAGAAAGACGAACTGTAAAGGAAAGTTATATTATGAGAGACCTAATTTTTTCCATGAGGCATAAATGTTTTGATGGAGGCATCAACTCCATCTCTAGATCAGAAGACACTAGCTGATACCATGATTACCACAAACTGAATTATTTAATTCTTCTTAATAAAAATTACCTATAGATTTATTGGGAATATCATTGTCTTTATGTATAATAAATGTTCAGTTAATGCTGAAAAAATAACTTATAGCTTAGCTTTGTAGGCAGAAATATTTGATAATGATTATAAATACCTCTTGTAAATCTCTAAAAAACATACAGCCAGTTCCCCTGAGTGATCCCTTGAACAGTCATATATACTATTATTTTAAAAAAGATTATATGGGTGAAAACACTAAAATTAGAAGAGACGTAGTTCATGGTAATATTTTTTTGCTTTGAGGACTTAGCTCTCTCTCTTTAATTTTTTATTTTACTGTATGTACATGTCTAACAAGTGAAAATTTAAAGAAAATTCAGTTTAGCCATGTGTAGTAAAAAGATATAATTCTACTGATCTGCTGAAAAAAGAGAGGTAAAGTTATAATTCTACAGATATCTCAAAAGAGAAGTTAATTTGAAAACATCTGTTACTGTTTCTATCTCTTGCCCCACTGTGCCACCATAGTGTAGAAAAGGAAGATAAGTCAGTGAGTTTATTTATTATTATTTTGTTTTACACCTGGATACAATGAGTTGCTGTGGGGAAGATCACTACTCTCAGAGGCATCTAGACACACTGTGACTCATTAGACATTCCTGAAGCGTGGTGAAATGGAAAAGTCAATGGAGTGCTGTAATATCTGGGTATAAGTTACGCAAGGACAGTTAAGAGTATAGTGTTGAGGGATTATCTTTATGTGGAACCTTTTCCATGTAATGAACTAGATGATGCCACTCAAACTATAGTGGTATCTGTAGAGAAATGAATCACGTATCAATATGTATGTTTAGAGCTCTCAAGCTGAAAGCATAGCTTATTCAGCAAAGAGAGATTGCATTTCTGTTTAGAAATGAGTGGACCTATCTGTGACAATGCATAAACAGCCTTGCTATTTTTTGCAGTGAATACTTGCTCACATCTCCAGAAGATGCACTCATCCATGTTTAGGGAAAGGATGCTAAGATTCTGCATTTCTTGTTGAACCATAAGTAGGTGTTAGGATAGTTCTATCACTGAATAGGTGGAGGGAGCAGATTCTCTTCTGTGCTGGCTGCGGTCTGTTCTGTATCCCTGCCATGCCTCCTCAGTCTTGCTTAACCTCTGGTTTTTCATTGGGAACTTCAGTTTCATGACATTTTTCCCCTTGTGGAGATTCCAGCTTTCTTGTCTGACCACCAGAGGGAATGGGTGTCACTGCATCTTCTTCCTGTGCTAATCAACAAGATGTCATTTGCATTTTTTGTGCTCTCTTCTCCCAGAAACAAGAGAGAGAACACTGAGTAGCTCCAAAATGAGAGAGGGATGGGAGGAAAATAGCTTCCGTCAGTTTCTGCTCTCCTTTTCCTTCACCACCCACTGGAGCTGATAACAGGTGTAAAAGAATAGGAGAGTCAGCGAAAAGGTTGATTAATTCAGCTGATAAGTGAAGGATTGGTTTGCACAGGTGTTCACATACATATTTCAGTTTGTTGTGGATTTTACTGGAGATGGTGCAAATTGACTTTGCAGGGCTGGCAGTTTAGGAAAAGTACAATCATGTCCCATTTTGCTTCTCTGATGAGCTGCAGTCTAATGGCAGTCATGTAACAGTTCTGCACATTGCTCTATCCTGTGATTTTAGAGAGCATCCTTATATAAGCTGCTCTTGTGGAAGGCCTCTTCTATTGTTGGTAAATGGTACTTGAGGCTGTCAGCCAGCACTGAAGACTCTGGTTTGCCCTCCTGACTGACATCAGATATGTTTTAGGCATTCAGTGTTATGAGGTACATGCCAGGAATGGCTAACACAACTGGCAGGGACTAAGTAGATTAAATTTTAGCAAAGTATTAATTTCAGTGGTTTTGTGCCCAGGATGCACCTCAAGAAGTCTCATCTGTAAAAGACATATTTAACTAGTGAGGATTGTTGTCAAGTCATCTGAGAATTTCTTCCCATGGAACTCACCTAAGAATGGTAAAAACAAGAGTTGACATGATCTTTCTATGATATAAACAGCATTATAGAAACAAAATATGCATTTTTTCCTTTGTTAAGGAAACAAGTCTATACTGTTCAACACAAGATCTTTTCCTACTGCTATTTGCATAGACTGGTTGTTGTTATCCATGTTAAGACAAGAGTACTTGACCTGCTAATCATTCTCTTGTGCAACAATTCCAGCATTCCAGACTTCTGACAGCAATCACTAAATGTATAGTAATGATTTTAAAGAACCCCAAGTAAACAAAAAAAAAAAAATTCAAAAAAATTGAGAAGGATCTCCTCCTTTACTTTCACCACAGATCAAGTGCCTTCACTCTTTTTTGCCTCACACTGAAAAAGAAATCCAGGTGAATAAAAATCAAATTGCAAAAAACCCCAGCTGGACCGATCTACGCACTTAGAGTGGTGTGAATGATCACTTGGAACTATGTCATACTGGGAGATATGACTGCTCCTGTGTGTCCCTTATATTATTGTGAAGGAGAGAGAACCTAGGATGTACAACCTCTATGCTCCATTTTGGAAAACAAATTGCTTACTTAGAGTATACAAAACTACCTAGGGTAATTCATCTTTTTGAGGTTTCTATCCTCTCTTACAGGTTTCTATGCCTGCACGTTGTGGGGCTGGGTATGCTAATGGAATATGGTATGTTTGGGAAGATGAACATGTCCTGTGGTATCACATAAACTTTTCCAGAAGCTAATTGAGGGGAATTTTCAAAAACACCTTTCACAGACAATCTTCTGCTCCTCCTCAAGGTGGATGCTGGTAGAAAAAATAAAGCAATTTGACTGTTTTTTCCTAAGAGCCCATAGACTGGAAGCACTTCAACCTAGATACATGTATCACGCCCAACTTAAATTCTGATTCAGTTTCTCTAATATATGGCATCTTTTTTTACAGTGGTGAGGTTGACAGATATGTTGTTACAATTTGCAGATTGTTTTCTGTATGAAAGTTAATTTTTTGGAAGGGTCAGGTGGAATATCTTACTTCCTGCTTAAATTATTCCACTGGGCTCCAATATGACTACTCACAAGTTGGATGTGTATTCAACAATACAGATTTATTAGTTAGGCTTATAAACTGTGGTGTCTGTGAGTCGTGTGTGGCTTAAAAAGCATATCTCAGAGATGGCTGACATTCAGTTGTGTGTGAAATGCAATTTGTGGGCCAAACTTTGCGTTTGTCTTCATAAATCTGCTTTAGTTCAAATGAAGTCTGTAGAACTATTCCTGGTTTACCCTGGGATTACTTAGAGATGCCATTCTCTTCATAGACAAAGTTCATTAACAAATGTGAAGTTCTAAAAATCTTTGGAGCCACAGAATTTATTAGCCATTTTAACATCACTGTGTCTTCTCTTATTTTCCATCCCCAGCCAGTGGAAAATCTTTAGATAACCAGGTTGCTGGATGTACTTTGAGTCTAAAAGGTGTGATTCTGAGTGAATATATTTCACACTGTTAAAATGGATTAGGTATATTTCCAGGTGACCAAATGGGCTTTTGAAAACTATCTTATATATTGAAATTGAAGTGTTAGGCTGTCTTTGATGCAGAAATATGTCATTGCTGCTTTTGGATGAAATGGTTGGTGCCCAGTGGCAGCTAAATCAAAAAGAATTTCATATAGTTGTGTCACAGATATTTTGTAAGCTTTTGTAATCTTTTGTAGTGAGCTCTATTTGGTTTCCCCCTTGGCCTCAAGAACCCAACTATTTCTCTTCTTGGCGTTCTCTGAAGATACTGCTAATTTACACATATTTTTTGGTTTTGTAGTGTGGCAAAGTCCCACTAGGTGCTAGACAAACAACTTCTGTATTTGTGATTTAAGCCACATTTGTGCTGGGCTGTCAGAGGTAAAGGATTAATATATCATTCCAGCTGATTAGTTGGCCGTCCCTCCCAAATCCTTCAGGGAGGTTTTTACACTGGAAATTTCATGTAACTTTCAAGTTTTTAATTTGAAATAATCATCAAAATACCCAAAATCATTATTACAGCATCAGTGAACAGTCTGTGGCATTTTAGTTGTTTTTCTAAGGAGTGCACAGTCTTTTGTTCCACAAGTTGTTTTCCGTTTTTTACTTACAAAAACCTCTTCAATATGCTGTTTTTTCAGAATATGTTTTTAATCAAAAAGTACATGTTGATGTTTTATGACAAGGCAAGAGGAAAGACTGGCCACACCTTAAGGAAAATGCTCTAATCCTACAGCCTACTTGTTCCCTTGCTTGGAAAATCTTGTTGGCTCTCCGAATATTCAACACCATTCAAATTTGCCTTTTGCTCTAAAAAGGACGCAAAACACTAAATCCCTTCTCCAAAACCAAATGCTTGTAATGTTATGAAAAGGGAGAACAGATGGTAGCATAAAGCTTAAGGGGAAAGTATAGCACTTTAATTCAAATTGTTTGACAGAGCTAAAGACAGCCATTTAGTTACCAATTGCTTAAGTTATTTATGCCCCTTTGTGTAAAAGAAGAAAACAAGGAAATTAAAATGTTTCGTATGTTCAGAGAGAAAAGGGTAAGATAAGGCAAATGGTAGTTTATTTGATTATGCTCTTTGCTAATAGTAATGCCCAAAATCTGATTGATCTTACTAAGCAGCCTTACAGAATCATTAGAATAATTGAAAACTAATTGTGTAATAAGTTATCATATAATTTTGGTTTCACAGTGGACAAGTGTACCCTGTTACAGTGTGATAGCCTACTTGGAGAATACTCAGAGCTTCATAACGTGGAACCATTTGGAATTTTCCTTCCACTTTTAACTAAATTAGTTTTGCAGTTCCTCAGGATTTAGATTGAGATTCAGTGCATTAACTTATCCCCATGCTGCTTTGATTGAACAGCAAAGCATCCATTACCAATGCCATATCCAAAGTGACGTTTCCATACAGACTGCCTGCTGTTTCATTCATAACCACAAGGCAGCCCAAAATGACTTTACTTCTTTTTACAACTTGCAAGGAGTTAATGGACTGTGCTGGCCCCCTGCCAAAACCTTTAAGAAACTTTATTAATGTGTTATGAGGCTGGGACACCATAGTGTGGGATTTTATTGGTTGCTCATTTTAATGAATAAAAATATGTATGCACAATTAAAACCAGGTTTTCAAGCAATTGCCTTCTAGTAAATGTTAAGTCTTTGACGATGATATTCCTAATGTTTGCTAATGACAGTTTTGTATATTTCTTTTCATAATGCAAAACTTTGCACTGCAAGGATAAATTTGTGTTGTGAATGTTCCTCTCCATGCTAGCACCACCTTTGGCCCTGACAGTCCTCCTTTCTGATGCAGAAAAAGAAGTATTGAGAGCTTCTGGTTGGACTTTACCATAAAAGACTGTGAAGACTACATGACTGTGGAGATGTAGTCAGTCTGTACACACTATATTAAGAGCTATTATGTAAATAGCTTCAAAATGAATGCCAGAAGTCAGTTACTGGTAGGCTGGTTGTCTGGCGTGATTTAAGTGTTATTTTGCAAACATTTCTTCTCAACAGGCGATGGTTCCTCTTAACCATCTTTAAAATTTAGAATTTGCTCAAACAGTGAAGAAAGTAAGATTAGGTAATACTCTCAACAGGTTCTAATGCCTGGGAACAAGAACAGAGAAAGTTCATTGCATAAAGATATGTGAACACTTTATTAAAAGCAGGCTGTTTCATTACTTTTCCTTCCATCATTAAAAAATAAAAGTGATCACTTAGAGTCCTTGTTCACTAAAAAGCATCCCAATTTCCAGTCCCTGGATGCTTTTCTCCAAAACCTATGAATAAACCAGTGAAAAAAAATCATAAATTTAATGAAGATAACAATAGGAGGTACAGAAAGAAATGTGGAAGTGAATTCAGTAGGGGATGGAATGAAGAGTTAGTAGCAAAGCAGAAAGTTTAAAAATGCCTCAGTCTGTTTAAATAGTTTATTATATTAGCACATGTTGACAACTGTTGAGTTCTCATAAAAGTTTCCATTCTGCTTTCAGGCCTCTCATTTGGACTTGAAAATTTCAAAGCTTGGTCCCTTAGAAAGCAGTCATGCTTTGCATGTAGTTTGAGCAAAGAATATGACAATGGTTTGCATGTATAAGGAGACTCATAAAGGACAGTCCTTGGTATCAAAACAGAATGATCTTGTGACTTTTGTTTTATACTATTTGCCTTGAAAAATACCTTGAGATAGAGAAACTATATGCTGGGGACCCTTACTGAAGAGTACTGCAGTGGTTATTTTAGGTTTGTTTGCAGGTGATGTGCACAGTATTTTTGCAGGAATAGTGCTTCAGAATCCCAGGTGTAGTTCAGCCTAGATTCCTCCTCCCTTTGACCTCTAATACAGTAGCTGTCTATTGTGAACAGGCCTGACACAGCTGAAGTTGGCCATGAGCATAAATACTTAGTGAAAAAAGCTCTCAAGGAGATGCTTCATTTGGTAGATCATCTCCAGCTGAAGATTTGAACTCAGGAATATATTTTCCATATAAAATGGAGGCACCCTTATGGTAATAGAGATTCTGTTTGCAAAATAAAGGGTTTTGGTTTAATTTTACATGTACGTATGTGCACAGGTGCTGCATGAGTATCAGTACAGCATAAATTTGGCTTCTTTCTAAGTTTATATAGAGCCTTCAATGTATGAATATTTAAGACATTAGGTTCACTTGATGCAGAACTTCAGGAAAGGATTACAAAACCTACAATGCATTTGGCTCAGAGAGCTAAGAAATAAAGGTATTGCCAACACCGATTGTGACACTTTCAAGCACCTATCTACGGAAATTTGTTTTTTGCATACAGCTTTTGTACACTTCAGGCAAGATAGATTAGAAATCTCTGGATGTGTAGGATAAACAAATAATAAGTTGACGCAAGACCCAGAATTATCTTGTGACAACTTTTACCTCCTCATTTTTTAGAGTGAAGTACACAATTCAGCATTCTCTTCCAACAGATTTGTATGGAATTTAGCCATAAATTCCAGCCATCAGCTGATGTGGAGGGCTCATTCATAACACTTATGTAAAACTGAAACATTTTTAGTAATGCTCCTGGTGGAAGAAATACTCTGAGTTTTCCTGTCTTGAAAATTTTCAACAAAAGGAAGATAATGTAGAAGTAAGTGTAAATAAAAATGAAATACATCTTTATCCTTCTTTCCTTTGAATACTTCAGCAACCCATGTACCAGTGAAAATGTGAACAGACTGGTAGAGCCTGTCTAAATACACAGGTGGAACTGCTAAAATACTGCTAAGATACAAGGATGTTCCCTTCAGCATTAAAATTAGAACATGAGTATAATGGAATATTTTTAATCCTGTAAATGGAATTTCACAGTCATTTGAAAGCTGGAATATGTAAAATTTGTCCACTTTGGATTTAGTAAACCTGTTTGCAGTAGCATGCAGAACCTGGGGCCTGGGAATGTGATCTCATTTTCTTACTGCTTAAAGCATGAAGGTGCTGAGTTACATGCAAGCATATAGTCGTCTTTATCCCAAGTCACTGGCCTGGTATCAGGATGGTCAGATAAAGTGAGACCCTGGAATTTGAGCTGGACAAAGCTGTTCTTGTATATCTGGTTTTTAAGTCTCATAAATGAACAGAATTGTATTCTTGAACACTTTCAGTATTTCTTTCAGTCCAGAGGAAGTTTTGGGATTCCCAGTAAACTAAGTACTCAGCGCTTCCATAGAGGAAAATGGCCCATTTTTGTTCAGTGTTTTAACTAAAAGTACAGTGTTAACCCAGTGAGGATGAGCAATAGGCAACAGGTAGATATTTATTTTTAAAATACGTATGTGCGTTTGAAAGGAAGAAGAGTGGCATAATTACAGAATGAAGCTTCATCTCTAGAGGCAGTAAGCAGCAGATAAAATAAAGAAAATGACATGATTTTTTGAAGATGTCCCTTTGCATACTTGACTGGTAAACCTAGTCCCTTGCTGTTTTGTCTCCCTTTTTTTTTNGAAGAGATGCTCTTTGGAACCTTAACCCCAGCTCACTGGAACCTTACAAGGACATCAGTATTACACAGCTGCGTGACTTTGACCCTGATTACTAATTAAACAGAGGTGAAAGTCACTTAATTCAGAAGCAGATTGAGTGGACATAACTATCACAGTGCATGTCCTCTCTATTTAAAGGGACAAAAATTTGCTCAATAGAGTCGAAAGGATTAGAAATGAAATGTAGTTATATAAATAATTGACTGGGGTTGATATGAAATCTTCTGATGCAATGTGGCCATGGACAATAAGCAGTTCATGGATCAGTTGACTAGGATTTTCACAAAAAGCTCCTATTCAAATGTTATTATATAATGATAGTTGATAGGGAGGCTTAAGACCGTAAATAGATAGGGGCAGCACCCACAAGACAAGCTTTGTATTCACTTAGTGTCTGTTAGGGTGTGATTCTTCTACTAATGGAATATTTTTTTCTGGTGAGGACACTTTCTATTTTCTTTTTTAGTTCCAAGCGATGCTAAAATGCCTGTAGAGTTTTATTTTATAAAGGAAAATCAGTGAAAATGTCATGAAGTACTTGTCAGCTGTCATTACCCAAACCACCAGAGTCTTGTGAAACTGCCCAACAAGTGGCAGGAAAGCAGTGAAATGCCTTTGCTTTGGTTGTGTACAGTTACAGTTAAAGCAGAGTACAAGGCCTAAGGAATCTTAGGACATTGGACACAATGAAAGAACACTCTTCTGTCTATTATACAGACCTAGGACCGAGTAGGTAAGGTTTTCTAAATCTGGCCAAGGGTGGCATATCTTGGTGAGGAGGTCCACCTCAAGTAAAATAGAGAGTGTCACAGCAAAGGCTCGAGATGTTTGGAAGGGTTTTGTACATTTTGCTGGTTGCTTGGAAAAGAGAGCGGTTTTCTTTAAAAGTTGGCAATTGCAGTCAGTGGGAAGGAGGTATCAAGCATCTGAGGCTTTGCTGGTGCCTCGTGCCTGAGCACAGAGTAGCTGTGCTTTGCAAAGGTCCCAGTGTGTGTACTCCTGGCACAGGGGAAGCATATGATGGTTTCTGCATATTTAAAACAATAAAGTAAGCTTCCCTTCAGGAAACCCCTCCTCCCCTCCTTTTTCCCCAGTGATGGGATATGTGGAGCAGTCAGCATGTCTTCTAACCCACTGCCGTGCACAGAGTACTGGTGAGCCCGCTGTGACTGACCTGCGCTGCCAGCTCCCAATCTTGTCTGGAAAACCAGCTCCTTGCCTCAGCTAAAACAATCCGATGGTTTTAGAACCAGTTTTGGCTTTTGCCCTTTACACAGGACAACAGTAGATCGACGACATTTCGGGATAACTGTTTGGCAGCCATTTTAGATACTGCCTGTGCTGAGAGCTCTCTGGCTGCCAAAAATTGCAGACGCTCTGTGCCAAAACACTCTTGGCAGTAGAGATAAACTTTGCAGAGATACACAGTCCAGAAATATCTTATAATTACAAAGCACAGGGGGCAGAATGTTTTTACAATACAGCTGTGCTAATGTAAACATTTAATTTGGCAGCCATCTCCACCCACTTTTCAATTAACCGGGTTTATGCAGATACTTTAGGTCTGCAATAAACTTTATTGCTGCTTCTCTTAGAGTACAGTTTATGAAACACAGATTTGAAGTATTTTGGGGGCTTTCTATCCATTTAGCAAGGCACACTGAAAATGTTAGGCTGTTGTAAAGGGAAGTGTCAATTCCTGTTTTAAAATGCCTTAGCTCTGGCTTCACTAAAAGCCTTTGCTTTAAAAGTATCTATTAATTGGGGCCTGTCTCCTTTGCTTTTTCCCAGAGCAAGTAACAAAATATTAATAGAAAGAAATGAAATCTCTTAAAGAGCTACAAAAGGACATTTGTGCTGGTGGTGATCATTAGAAAAGACAAATGTTCCTGGTGTTGCAAAATGGTGCTACAGAGAATAGCTCTGAACAGCAGTCCTTACAACTATAATTGCAATAATTGTGTGCTAGCTGCAGTAATTGTTCTTGTAGAGTAAAAGAAAAATAATTTCCAATCACAAGCATTCAGCCATAGATGCCAAAAGCAGCCAAAGAGCCCTTCCTGAAAACTCCAGAATGCTGGAGGTTACAGTATTTTATAATGAGATGAGATAATTGGCTGGTTAATGTTTTATAATAAAGAAGACATATTAGATAAAATCTTTTCACTGACTATCAAATAAATGAAAATAACTGTCTCCAATAGCTTCTGCATTTTGTGCGAATGAAAAGCTTCAGTGTGACTTTGAAGGGCCAAAAGGTGGAGTCCTTCCTTACAGTCCATCCCCAACTCTGTGAGCGATCAAACCACATCAGAGGGGCTGTCCCTGGTCTGGAGGGCTCTGTATTCAGGAGCTAGGCAACACAGAGTAAGCACAGTCACAGAACCAGATTAGCATGTCCTCTAGGGACGCCAGTCTTCAGGATTCAAAGGATCACTTCAGTTTGGACAAGCTGAGGAGTAGGACAGATTGTTTGTTGGTTGGGTTTTTTTTAAAGTACGTTGAGACTTTAGTTATGAAACTTGGATGGGCAACTAAGAAGAAACTATCTTGTCTACTTTAATTTTGACATTTGTATTTCCAGGCCAAGCCACTGATTGTTGATAATTAGCAGCAGCAGCAGAATGAAGGCTTTTGGTTGTTTCACAGTAGTCTGGATGATGGTCTGTGCCCCACAGAGCATTCAACTTTGGTTTGCATGTGTGTGGGGCCAGGATGTGGCAGTGTGAGGCAGGGGATGACTGGTTAAGGACATCAAAGTGCCTTTACAGCTGATGTGCAGAAACTTGTTGGGGACTGGTTGAAGTATTTTTGCTTTAAACTTCAAATGAGGGAAGAAAAGGTATGGAAGTTGATAGAAAAGTGATAAGACTGAGGGCATAGTTTACCAGAAACTTTTTAATGGTTGTGCTATGGCCCAAAAACAACTCAGTGGAAGTAACTACATCATTTTTTAATGGATTCCAGATAGTTTGATTGAAAATGTAAGTGAAAGGCCATCAGAAGAACAAGAGCTTCTTCCTATTGATTTGCCCTTTCCCAATTTTCACTGAAGTGAGTTAATCTTAAATACATTTTCTTAAAAAGTGAATTTACTTGTTTATAGTAGATATCATATAAGTGTGATTAAATTAGTGAGTACTAAAGCATAACAACAGATATATTAAAAAACTAATTGAAGAAGGTCAGCAAAAGCAGATGTTAAACACTAACAGCACAAGCATCCTAGTTGTAAGGATAATTCTGTCTCTGCAACCTGTTGAGCTATAAAGATTAGCTGCGAGGAAGGCAAAATAGTTTATATATGGGATCCCATACAATTGATTACTGCAGTAATCCAGAATAACTTCTTGTTCTGCATGATCACAGGACATTTTCTTACATTCGTATTGTAGTAAGTAGTCATTGCTTTAAATTTATAGTCTTCTTACTATCAATCAATCAATCAATCAATCAATTTTGCTAATAAATTGGAATTATCTGTTTTTCTTAAGTGCTGTCTCCTTTATAAGGAATACAGCATTGTTGCTGCGATTAGAGTGTAAGTAGAGTACAGAGCACAGTGCTTTTGGGAGTAGTATGAAACTTTTTAATAGCCTTTGGCCTTTTAATGAACTATAAAAATTCAGTTTGGTGGCAAAGGACCATAATGAGTGGGATCCTTACTATCTCCTTTATTTGGCCATGGGAGTCCGTGAGAGTGCTGGTCATGACCCAAAGGCAGAATCAGCATTTTAAAAAATTGTGCTTTGTAATTCGTTGGTGTTAAAATAGCATGTGTTGTCAAGATAGTAAAAGCCTGGCCACAGGAATGAAAGATCTGAAAGGCAGTGAGAAATGCATTCCACACCTATAAAGAGATTGTTTATCAGTCATCTTTGACAACAGTACTTTAATGGATTATTGGTAAATAAAGGTCTGTATGAAATTCCCCCGCTTGCATCCCTTCCCAAGGCTTTACTGAACCATGGGTGATATTTGGGGACAAAATGACCCTTGTATTTTTTCTCTATGAATAGGCCTCCTAAACAGCTGGGATTGGCACGAGGTGATTTTGCACCACTCTGGGAGATCAGAGTCCTTGTGCAGCTGCTGAGGGCCTCCTATGTGGAAGACAATCTCCAGGTCTAGCAGGGACCCAGACCTTCCTGGGTAGTGGAGCAACATGTGCCATACTCTGTCCTCTTTGAAATTTGTGGTACGCTGTGAGTGCAGGAAACCTTGACTAACTAATGGAGGAAACACCTATAGTGTTCCTCCCTCTGCACATGTTGGCAAGGTTCCCACCTCTTCCTTTGTGGCGATTAGCACCACTGCTGCACTGCCCCAGGTAGCAGTAGCCTGCAGCCATCTGCAGAACACAGGGCTGGAAGTGACCTGTCTAATTCTGCACCCAGGGTGGGAACTGTAGCCACAGAAAAGCCCCAAACAACCTCCCTCTGTTCAGGTATTTGGGAGGATGCAAAACCAAAACCATTTTCTCATCCCAGGTTTGAAGCTGAGTGTTTGCATAATGTTTGGGCAAGTGCTGGAAGTGAAGTAGTACTGCTCAGCCAATGTGGCAAGAATTAAAAAACTATTTTCAAAGTGGTAAATGCAGTTTGCCGCATTTGGCAATCCGCTGCCAATGCATCCTGGGGGTGCTTGAAAGTTTGGATCCTCAGGAGTGGGGGTTGGGGGCAAAAAATGAATGTGTGCAGAGGGGATTCCATGCTCTAGCAGTGTCTTAGTGGATTCTTTAGAAAGATGCTGAAAGCTTGTGTACATACAGTGGCAGCAAGATTTTAACCTGCCAGCCCATAGATCATAGTAACAATGCTGTGTCAGTTCCTTAGAAAACACGTAAACAAGGGCAAATGAAATATTCCCCTCTAGAGCAGAAGACAGTTTAAATAGATTAGGCTCCAGCATAGCACTTAAGTTTATCAAGCATTTAGTGTTTAGGATGTACAATACAGCCGTATGTGACTTGCCAACTATCTGGGCTTCCCCCACTGTTTCTGGTTTGGCAACAACATGGTTTTTCACCCTGTTGCAATGCTGACTGCCAAGGAGACATGGCCAGCTTTCTGCTTCCTGTCTTCCTCTTTGTTCTGGCTTGGCCTGCATTCTGCCTGCCAAGTCACAGATGCCAAAAGCTTATACAAAAAGGTCAAACAACTAAGGCTTGAAATCACCTATGCCAGCATTTGTATTTCCCTTCTATTCTTCTGTATTAGGCTAACTGGAAAGTACACACCACATAGCTGAGACAGGCATACAGAGAAGTTTTTGCAGAGTGTACAGATTATAGCTCTACAAACCACTCATGGAGGCAGGGAGCACTGAACACTTCTTAAAATTCCTCTTATGGAATTCCAAGTACTAGAGATAACTTTTTGGTTTTGTGAATTTATTTCTCTCTCTTCCCTCACCCAACTTGGTTTTGCTTACTCTTGCTATTTTACACTATTTAGGAGTCAAGTTCCTTTGGAATTTAGTACGACAGATCTCTGCACTTGGATCTGCAGCTACATTAATATCTGTGACCCTGTTGTAACCACCAAGAAACTGAAGCTTTCTTTAATATTTATAATTGGAAAATTCTAATAATAAGTATATAGCTGTCCAGAACCTAAATTTCACCAACATAAATCTGAAAACCCCTGAACTATATGGTTTTATATATTTTCTCCAGAATGAAATTTATTTTCCTGATTGTAGTTCGGCTTCTCCTCACCTTGTGAAACTGAAGCAGAAAAACATATCTACCACTGCTATTTCTGTAATGTTTCTTATCATGATAGTGATATTCGTCTATTGTTTTAATCTCCAGGTTTTAAACTAAACACTAAGACTGATAATGGTAGCTGTAAATGCCAAATGACTGTTGACCATGAGTTTTAAAATTGCAGAGTTATGGGGTAAGCTTTCTGCTCAGATGATTCATCAAAGCCCAGGTTGCAAAGCACAGCTTACTATTTCAGTCAGTCTTCAAAAGAACCTACTCACTTTACTCATCATCCTCTCAGCCTCTCCCCTACCCTACACACCCTTAATGAGAAGGTGTTTCTTTAAAGTAATGGCAAGAAGCAAAATAAAACAAAACACGAGGATGCCTTCAGCAATAGACATTTCATAATAAGCAACCTTTGATTGTCTCCTACTTAGGTGAGCAAGAAAACTGTACAGCTCTTAGTGGTTTTACTTTGTTTAACTAAAAATGTTTTCCTAGACACTGCAAAAATTGCAGGGTTGAGGAATATTCCTAGTCACAAGGAAGGTAGAGAGAGAATGCTAAGAGAAGATAAGGAACAGACTGTGTTGGTTGTTTTGTTCATTCATACAGGTGGTTGCAAGTTATCTTAGAGTAAATCTGTAACAATTTAACAATACAGTAAATCTTTAACAATACAGTATGCCTAAAGTTAATTGTAGACCGAGATCTTGGGTAAAAGAGGCTGCCAACATCTTTGATGCCCATTCCAGAGTCAATTATTGCTTGTGGACAGCCACATATGTGCAAAGATATGTCAGTTTTCTGTCACTTTCCCCTACTAAACACATGGAAAGGTATGGTCCAGAAAATTTACCTTGTTCTGTCCCATAATCAGTACACTTCTCTTTTGATGCCTTATAACTTAATAACTGTTATTTTTTGACATGTGAATTTTTTTAAGTGTTTAGTCTAGTCTTTCTTTTTTTAACGCTGCAACATACTGATTACATTTTTTTCCATCTGCTGCTTATTAAAAAAGACTTATGCTAATACATTTGGGAAGGCAGCTATCATTTTGGTGTTGACATATGCCTTTGCTGAGAGGTCCTCATGCGATTGCCTGTATTCTGCATGAACTTAATGTTAAGCTGTGATGTGTTGTTTGAAACGGTATAGGTGAGAAGTGTGCAAAGATACCCGCACTTGCTGTGACTGAGCCAAGTGGTACATGAAAAACACTGTCGGTTTGCAAGCTTAAGAGTCTTCCTGGATTGATGTTTTCTGGGCTGTCTCCTATATACAGTCACATAGTGTCTAACAAACTGTGGTAACCTCTAGACTAAACTTGGTATAAAACTTTAGTTTTATTCTTATTGTCATGGCAGTCTGTCTTCATGTGCTGTTTCCGTCTCCTGAACACTTACATCATGCTGTTATCAATAGCGATGCGTATGGAAGTGATTTCATTGTTCATTTGATTAAAATAGAAGAAAAGGTACATACAATATTGCTAGTGTTTCCTGGAGGGACACAGGGCTTTAGACTTAGAGCAGGCAAACTGACTTGATATGGAACATGTTTTAATGTTGTTACACAGATTTAATTTTAGCAATTGTGTATGTAGGAAGACTAATGCCAGAATCACTTTAGAAAAAATGGCCAAACAGTGTGCTGGTTTGTGCTTAGTATCTGGAGGTTGCTTTGCTGCTGGTGGAGTGCTTCTCTTACCAACCCTGATGCTGCCTGCTCTACTGTGGGCAGGTCACGCACCGTTGTTCTCCTTCCATTTGTGGAAGTGAATGTGGGCCACTGAACAGAAGAGCATCAAATGAAAAGTATTTATTGCTATGGGGCAAGGCCAGACTTTTGAGGGGGGAAACAGTTTGGAAGGACTGCTGACCAGCAGACTTAACTGTGCTGTGTCCTGGGATCAGTGCCCTTTTTTCTTTGTTTTGTTTTTCTTGGTTTGTTTTTTACAAGTGTGATGTGTGACTTACTTGTGAGCCCTCTGCAATGCTTGCCTGTCAGTCACACCCACTGGGTGGAGAAACACAGCCGTAGGCCAAGGTGAATTTCATGAGAATTGTATTTTCTCATGTTCTTGCCGTTACTGATATCATACCGCTGTCCTGAAAAGGCTCCATTGTTATTCATGTTTCACTTTTAAGTTGGTATTAAAGGGATACAGTTGTTATTCAGAGGTACAACACCTCCTGGAAAACTGCTTGAAAGCATTTTGGGGCTTTGGAGATTTGCTTGATACAACTGTTCATAAGTATGAAATTTAATGTCAAACTAGCAAATTGGTCTCATCTGCAAATCAATGCAAATTCTAGCAACTGTATGGAAACCTGAACTGCTCAAAATTAGGCTGATGTAAATGAAGTCTTGGCATTGCACACTTTTCTGGATTCACTTTAAGTTGCTCAAGCAGCACAGACAGATTGACTTTACACTGCTCTGGAGTGTTTGCAACAACCACACCAAAAGAAGGCTGGGCTAAAAAGGGAGCTATAATAAGGTTTTCATTTCAGAATCACACAACGTGTGTTATGTATTTGTGTATAGCAGGGAGAGACAGGCAGAAGGGAGGAAGGTAAAGCAAAATATGAGTTTGCAGGTTTGCACTTAAGTATTGTCACATGCTTGAAATCAGTCTTAGAAAGGTCTGCCATAATTTCAGTGCATACAACTGAACTATTGTGCAGTGCACTATGTCTCATCTAACTCCTTCAGGTCACGTGTTTTTAACCCATTTGTTCAGGAGAACAGGCCTGCCAAGGGGCTTGAATACACATGAGGTATTACACTGAATCTTGAACCTGTTATGTGGGTGCACAATAGGGAAAATGATTAGTATTGTTCACAGAAGAAGGGCAGTGCAAGTATGAAGTTGCTATTTTTTGCTCTGAAGTTTTTTAAAAAATCCAAAATATTTCTGTAATGAATACCTTTGTGAAGGTACTGTTGTTCACATTTATTCCCATTCTTTCAGTAACGCACAAGAGACTTAACATGTTTAACCCGTTAGATTTCCACCTTCTCAAAGCCCAAAACTTTGGCTATAAGTAAGATAACCCTGAAGCTATATGAATTTATAATTTCTTCACACACACACACATACGCATGGATACATGAATATAAAGGGTTATTAAAATGAAAAGAGATGTTTGGATTGAATTTTATGGTATATATTTAGCTAGCAGAAAATTATTTTTAAAGTATTAAGGGGCCTTTAATAAGAATCTAAATCTGCAGTTATAGTAGACATATTGAATATCTAAGGTAACTCAAACTGGCTTCATGGCTTGGAGCTGTTGGGTGGTACAACTCCTTTTGCTTTATACACAGACTGAAACTTGAGTTTCTGGTATATTTTTAGTGAACTTGTACTAAAGGTTTTTTAACTCCAAAGACTTTTTTTTTTTTAATA
>VYXC01012386.1:166726-234969 GCA_013397175.1 Platysteira castanea
ATCAGTCTTGATAGCTTTCTCAAGGTCCTGCTGTGATGGAGTAATGGTAAGAAAATAAGCCTTAGAAACAGTGGATGGTTAAATAGTATTCAAAGCACTGGCAAATTACCAGGTGCAGTAAGAATTTTGAGTCAGGGTTTTTGTTCTCCCTCATTCTCCCCACCCCTCCCCCCTTAATTAGCACTCAATTTTTACTCATGAAAAAAAAAAAGTAGTAAGCAATAAAAATGAAAGCCTTGGCATTTGAATCCATACATCTGTTTTTTAAGATAAAAAGTAGTATCCTTTTTTCAAGTATATAATACCCTTAGGTACTGCAAGAGCTTGTGCCAACTTTCGTAAATAAAACAAAATTGAAAGAGCAAAAGCAGCCTTCGCTGTATACTGAATGAGCAAGCATATTTTAAAATCTTGCAAAACTGCAGCTGGTATTGTACCTATCAGGTACAGTAGTCTCTGTCAGGGAACTTCACCTACATAGATGATTAGAAAGTTAGGGAAATTAGAAATTGGGATCTTAAAAGAAGTGAGGGATATGCTAATGTGTAATATCTAGTGAAAACTGCAAAATTTCAAAACAAATGCTGCCATGTGATATTAGCCACAAAAGACAGAGTTATGTTGGGAAGGCACAAATGAATATGATCAAAAAGGATTTAATACTTTTTAAATAGCTTTTGGTCAATATGACTGCAACAGCAGTACTGTTGCTAGTAAGGAGATGGGGAGCCTGTGGGAAAAATGT
Organism: Platysteira castanea; assembly: GCA_013397175.1. Lineage (NCBI taxonomy): Eukaryota > Metazoa > Chordata > Aves > Passeriformes > Platysteira > Platysteira castanea. The sequence goes on from VYXC01012386.1 coordinate 167,472, forward strand.
TCTTTAAAATTGCTTTGTTTTAAACTTGAAAGTCACAGTTTAAACCAAGATAAGTTTTTTTTTCTCTTTTAGTTACATGCTTTAAAAATAATTCCTTGCATTTATTTGCAGAACATCCCTGCCCAAACTGAAAATTGAGTTGGTCATACGTTTGTATGCGTTAGTCAGTTCTATGTTTTAAATTCTCCTGGGGCACATCATATGACTAGGTACTTCTAATTTTTATCTACTGTAAAAGGTCAAAGTAGACAGAAAATTAATTCATAGATCATAATTTTATTATCACTATTGCTCCATTACTTTCTCATTATTTGTTACAAACCTGTGTATAAACATGGTGCCTATGAGCACACATGCAATTACAATCAAGTTGTGAACCACTGGCACGAAAAGGTAGGGTGATTTTTCTCAGCCAGTTCTTGTATATTACCTACTTAGTGCTCATTGATAGATTTAATCTTTCTTTTGTCATGGCTAGTTTGTTTTAATTGTGTGTGTGTGTGAGTGTGAATATGGATCGGCAAAGTGGTGCATATTTTGTCTATGAACTTTTAGATTACAGCAGATGAAACGAAATCCACTTTATAAAGAACACGTGTATATACTTCCATTTGAGACATTGTTTTCAAAAAGATCTTTGAAAAAAAACCGTGTTACTTGAGGATCCACAGAGCTATGGCATTCCTTATGCCCCCTATCTCTTAGAAGTAAGTTAAGTAGCATACGATTGTAAATTTCTGAACTGCTGAGGAATCTGTCTTTTATTACTGTATGATTTAGTGGAGAATGCAATGCACTTGGAAGAAAAAAATACAGATCTGTCCTACAGTATTTGTTGAACTATGCTATTTTTTTTGTACTTTTAAACTGTAATTTACCATGAAGCGCCTCATTCAAAACTCACTGGAGCAATTTTCCATTGATTTTAACAGCCTTTGTCATGTTAAAAAACCTGATTTTTTCTTAGTCCTGTCATCATTATCCCTGGCCTGAGAATGTTGTCTTATGTCGTGGAAATGTGAATTTTATCTCCCTGAACTCTTTCTGCTTTACTGCTCTACAGTTCAGCAGTAAATGAAATCCTGATAGCATGGGACTCAGTGGTAAAATCTACATTGGCTTCCCTGAAACCAGAATCCATGCAGCAGATTCAGATTGGATGTTAGGAAGAATTTATTCACAGAAAGGGTGATTAGAAATTGGAATGGACTGCCCAGGGGGGTGATGTAGTCCCTGTCCCTGGAGATGTTTAAGAAAAGACGGGATCTGTCTTTTAGTGCCGTGACCTAGTTGACAGGATGCTGTTCAGTCATAGGCTGGACTCAATGATCTCAGAAGTCTTTTCCAACCTAATTGATTCTATGATTCTGTGAAGATCTCAGCAATATACATTGTATAAACATCAGGGTCCACTCTGTCTTACAGAACAGAATAAAGTGGATGGTTTGCTATTTAGCTGAAGGTATATGCAAGGAAATTCCTATTATTTGCTTGCAAATATGAACTTTTAAATTAATACAGTCATCATAAAATTTCTTCCTTCTCTAAACATCACAATAAGTCTTCTACAGTGTTCTGCATTTTGCTTTTGATTTTCTGAAGAATCAGTAATAAAAGCCCTTTATGAAACATACTTTAACATAAAAGATCTTCTTGGTTACCAAAAATGATTTCTGAATATTTCTTACTATAGCTAGTATCCTCCAGATGGAGAAAATTAAGCATTCATATCTCATCTTTTCCTACTGAATCCAACAAGTTTTGGAAAGAAATGTCATTCTTTCACATTCATCCACATGTGGCTTGGTACCTATGTAAATCTCTTCTTAATGTACATGTCAAAAAAGAGCTCAACTAATATTATGAGGTATGGGAAATATTTGTTTCAGGCCATGAAAAAATGTAACCCTTTTCTTAACTTAAAAATATGTGTGTGTGCCTCTGTGCCTACATAGATGTGTATATATTCCATGCACAACTTATAACACAGCTGGGGAAATTTGTTCAGTGTTCAATATGAGCAACATATGGTCTTTATAAATTGTATAAGAAATATTTTGAATAAATCAATGTTGTGACTTATTTCACATAAACAAATAAAGGAATTTAAATTAAGAAGATAAATCTATGCATGGGATGTAAAGCTGAAAATCTTACTATGCTTATTGCTATTTTCATTCTGGTAAGTGCTCCTAGGTCCTTGAATTTCTTCAACTATATAAAAACTGGATTTACTCCCAGAGCTCCACCTCTTAACTAGGGCAGTTTAAAAACTAAACAAGGACTGAGTCAGTTAATTAATTTAAATGAGATTACAAATCAGAAACACATTACGTAATGTTGATTTAATTACCATTTTTTATTTACCTAATTAAAATACTCTGAAGGAAAGTTAACAGTCTTGACAATGGCTGGTTGGGTGACTTGGCAGAGGCAGATCTGCTGATAAAAGGGGAGGTGAAGCAGGGAGCCTGCCATGACCCGTTGGGCTCTGGAGCCCCAGCCCATCACACGCCACCTTGCTGTCAGCCCACGTGGCACTGGCATTGCCCCGACAAGCCCAGGCACAGGGTGCTGCTCCAGTGGCAGAGACATGGGGTTTCACAGCCGTGCTGGCCATAGGCGACCTTGTCTGTGGTGGGAGGGCATGGGGGCATGGGGGAAAATGGGCCAGCTGATGACTTAGTAGCTCTTGCTGTGTCCCCAGTTCAAAGCAAACAGTTTTAAACTGGAATGAAAATAGAGCCCAGCTTCTGCTGACTGGCCTGACCAGCTCCCAGCAGAAGAATCTCCATGGCCTGAGCCCTGAAGGCTTTGTGGAGTGCCATACCTGCTTGGGTTAAAGCCTAGGTAGCAACACCAACAGACACCTTAGCTTTCTGGGGAAAGCAGTCAGCTCTGTTCTTTGCTGCCTTTTTCAGGTAGGTGAAAGTTAGACTGCAGGACGCTTCTGAGGTAAAAATCCTAAGTCACTGTTACAGCTCTTGGTGCGGCACATGGGTGCTGATGAAACCTGCCTGCATAGGATCACCATATCCAGCCTTCAGGGTAGCTTCTGCTGTTGCACTGGTCTCCTGGGAGGTCCCTGCCATGCCTCCTGGGTCACTTCTCTATGCTGCTCATTTACCACCAGTTGTATGACTATGAAGCACAATAAAAACGTATAGGACTAGCCCTTCATGTAGTTACACAGCGCAATGGCAGAGCTGTCTTGTGAGCACAGAGGGAGTTCTTGCAGAACAAGGGTAGCAGAACAAAGTTTTTAAAAGAAGTCACTGATTCAGTCTTATGGATGTTTTCAGTCTGGATGTCATGGACACATATTGCTAGCAAGGTATATACTGTTGGGAAAAGATGCAAGGGCAAATGTCTTTCTCACAGTGACATCCTACTTGTTTTTTAAGGTGCTACTTCCTCCTTGTGTGAGCTGTGTTTCATACCATATCTCTTCAGGGATATACAATCATGGAATCCTTTAGGTTGAAAAAGACCTTTAAAATCATGAAGACCAACTGTAAACATAATATTGCCAAGTCCACCACTAAACTATGTCCCTAACTGTCACATCTATAGGTCTGTGAAATACCTCCATAGAAGGTGGTTTCCTGACTTCCCTGGGCATCCCATTCCAATGGCTGGCCACCCTTTTTGAGAAGAATTTTTTCCTAATGTCAAATCTAAACCTCCCTTGATGCAACTTGAGGCTGTTTTCTCTTGTTTTATCACTTGGTACTCGGGCGAAGAGACTGACCCCACCTGGCCAAAACCTCCTCTCAGGTAGCTGTAGAGGGCAGTAATGTTCAGCCTCCTTTTCTCGAGGCTAAACAATGCCAGCTCCCTCAGAACTCCTCACAGGACTTGTGCTCTACCAAAAAAATTGGTGGTGGTGAACATTTCGTCAGAGGAAATCAGAGAGCCAACATTTTCTGGAGAAGTATTTGAATTAATTGTAGTTATGTATGAAAATGTGAAAAATAAATCTCCCTTCAAGTTAACATACTTACGAAAACAAGGGTGACACTAGCGTTTCTATGTTTATAGCAGCCTTTCAGCAGATACTTAATGCAACAAACCACTTTTAGCTTGTTTATACCATAAATTAGCTGTCCTATCACAAGAGCTGGTGTGAATAGTGCTCATAAAATTGTACAATAATTGTGTATTCTCAGAGAAATACTACACAAAGAATGAAATTCTGCTTTTGCAGAATGAAAATGTTACAAGTGTTTGGGAAGTCTGTCAAACCAACAGTTGCTCTGTCAAGGTAAAATAACATTGGCAGTAGAAGGTATTTATGTAGTAAAATTAAGGTAATAATAAGTAAAGGTAATGATTTAAAGTACAGGGATAAAATTATTTATTTGTTTGTTTTATGGATTTTTGCTGCTCATGTTATTTTCTTTGAAGGAGAGGAAGATGCCTTACTTTTCTTTGCTATGGATGTTCTGAGAGTCTTTGAGAGATCAAGAGCTGATTAGGCAGGGGCTGAGATGGGAGACATGGCCAGGTCTCTACCACACTGTGGTAACCTGTGATTCGGTGATTTTCAGGGGTGCAACCATATGCCTCAAGTTTTTGATATCAGATGGCAAAGTAATCCTGGCAGTCCAGAAGGTAGTTGGGTTCTTGTTCATGGTAATGACTCTATCAGCTGTCAAGTCAAGTGCTGTATATGATGTGAAAGTTTGAACAACATCAGACTGATACAGGGTTTGATGATGGCCACATCTCTATGGTCTCTTATCCCCCATACCAAAATCACAGACTATCAAAGAGCAAGGATGTATTTACCTGTTGGTGAATGATTAAATTAGTGTCTATCAGCTGAGATCAGCTGAGGCTGATCAAAGGCTGTCTCCTAGCCTGTGGCAAATAGGAATGTGTTCACTGAAACCACTGAGAAAGTTTATTTCAGTAGCGTGACACCTGTGGACACTCTGCTTATTTCCCTAAGGCATGGCTCTAGAAAGTATTTTTGGATTGTAACTGATTCTTCTCCTACTTTTTTTCAATGCCTTTGATATTATGCTCTTACAGAGAGCCTTAAAAACAAAACTTCTTGTACAGGATGGGGCATAAGGAAGGTGCAGCATAGCTTACTTTTTAAAGAGAGTATCTTATCAGCTGAAAAGTGAAAGATTAGATTACTAAGGTGAGCAATACTAAAAATCCTTCAGGAAGGTGGTGAACAACAATGTGACTTGTTTGGCTTTGCTGGCATGGGCATCCTTCCTGCTTGTCAAAGACAAGGTGTTTCAAAGGCAGAGAGCATCTTGTCCTTGGCTGTATGGAAGACCATCAGCTGTTTTTTTTTTCTCCTCTGCCTTATGAAGCTAAGACTTTTCCTAGTGTACCACAGGGAAAATGGAAGCTTATCTTCTCACTTGAAGCAGGCCTCAGCAGCCAGTTTGTCTTAACTCTGGCTGCACTCACAGATGCTCATTGCAATCAACTCCTAGAAATGAAAACATAGGAAAACAAGTAAGTATAAAATATATCAGCTTCTTGACTCATCCTTTCGTACAGTCTCCCAGAAGCAAGAGTAATTTGAGATAGAGTTTGAATATCTTGATGATAGCCATGCTAAATCATGATAAGTGATACATAAAGGTGTATCAGGGTTACATGACCTGTTAAAAGTAAAGGCTGGCTTGAACCTATTTAGTATAAACTGTTCATCCGTGGGACAATAACTTATCAAGGAGAAGTTAGCATCAAGGATAAGTCAGCACTAAGAAGAGCAGAGCAGAAGATATGCTACTGTAGTTGTGAGCCGAATAGGAAAGCCATTTTGTGGAAATGGTATGTGTAGGTGGCCTTTTGCTCCATATCAACAACAACAACAACCACCAACAACCAAGTTCCTAAGGGAACTTAGAGTTGGAAGCTACCTAAATGAAAATTATGAAAATTTTAGTTTCATTGCATAAACATGATGGGATTATATTTGCTTCTTGTTGTGTATCTTTTCATCCAGCTTCTAGCTTGTGAAGTTGCTTGGTGTTTGGGTTTTCTTTTCGTGGTTTGGTTTCTTTTGCTTTTGGTTGTTGGAATTTTTTTTTTTTTTTTTTTATGTGCAAGAGTTATTTGTGGGGAGAATTGAATGCAAATCCAGCTAGACAGACAATGAGTTTGGTTTATGTCTTTCTCAATCACTCTGGAAGAAAGGGCTCATGTTGTTAATTAGTGATCTTGTACAGATCAGGACAAAGAAAGATTTAAACTAGCTTAACATGTCTTTTTCTTCCGTAGCTTCTGTGGCTTCCCAAAAATGCCTCTTATTCCCTCTTTTAGAAGAGCATTGCTCCAGTCTATCTGTTCATTCAGTGTTCTGCTTATATGAAGTTATTAATATAATTTAATCCCATAATGACCATGGTTCTTTTGCGCTTTGCAAAGCTATTTGCATCCAATCAAAACAGAAGAGTGCTTTATAGTTACTGACACTGGTAAGAGAATTGGATCATCACAGGCCATCTCAAGTCTGTGTCTTTCATTTTGAGGATCAGATGCTTCTCTGTGTTTTAAGTGCGGAGTTTCATAGGTTGATGCTGTCATACAGAATAAAATTCTTTGCTCTTTCAACTGCATTTGAAGTTAAGGGTTGGACAAGTTGCTTCTCATATTCATCTTTGGTAATTCTTTGCTTTCTCAGAATCTCATTGAGATCTCTGAAAACACAGACTGAGAATCAATATGTAAAACCCATGATTATTAAGTAGTTAACAAAACCCAAAGCTAAGTTTGATTGGAATATTATAATAAATGGCCAACTGCTTATCCCTAAAATTAGAAAATTCTTTGCTAAGTTTCTTATTATAACAACAGTTGTTTAAACTGCCATTAATCTTTAAATCCTGAATCCGGAAACTAGGAGTAAAGGCAAATTGCTGTGCAAAATCTAAAAAATTTCTTAACTTTGTGCTTCTTTTTTGTGAACATTAACAGGAAAAAACTTCAAAGGTTATTTTCTTGTAGGCCTCATTAATTCAGTTTCAGATCTCTGTGATCCTGAAGCTATGTTGTTCAAGCTTTATTGGGTTTGTCTGCTACCAACTGACACTTCATTTAGCCACACATCTGCAGTAGTTTTACACTCGGACCATTGCTGTGTAAAATTAATCCTCTCTGATAATATGAATTAAAATACTAGTATGTATGGTTTGCAGAATCAAAAATGTCTGTTAGAGGAACATCAGATTCACCCCCTGCAGGGGGCTGAATTTCAACACAGGAAAAACGATGATTCTCAACAGATTGGTCCATATGTGGAGAAACATTATATTTCTAGCATTTCTTGTAGCTGATTAAGCTTTCAACTGCACTTGATTTACTTCTTTTAAGGGAAGTGCTGTATCATATCATGTGAAGAACTGGACATACTGAATGTCTACACACTGTGCTGCTCAGTGGAACTCCTAGGAGTACCCAACTGCCAAAACCGTGGTAGGGGCAGAAACCCATACGCTTGCCCTTCATGTTGCCTGCCCAAGGCTGAAGAATATAGATGACATTTCATGGGAAATTCCCTATTCAATGTGTATTTTATTGTGTACAAGAGTGATTTAATTCAGTATTGGAAAATTTAGTTGTGTGTCTTAATACCATTGGAACTGGGTTTCACACGTGCCTTGTAATTCCAGTACTCAGGTAGCTACCCAGATGTATATGTTTTGTGACAACTGCCATTCAGATCAACTTAGTAGAACTTGAGCTGTGAAAATGATTTCCATCTCAGGTAATATCTTCTGTAGAATCAAGCTTGTGTTAACTTAAAGTGCTTGAGAGACACGTGTGTCAAGCCATGTTTATGAAGCTGCATAACAGGTGGCAACAGATTGAACTTGTAGCAGATAGAAGGAATCTCTCCTTCTAGGCTGAGGACTACATCAGCTATAAGAAGAAGTAACAATAATTGAAGGACAAATATTTGTTGATATATAGTTTTCTTCTTTTCTGTCTTTTTTTTATTCTTTAATTTGGGCACTCTAAGCAGCAATGCATTCAAAAACTCTACATCCATCTGGAATCCATTTGGTGGTAGCAGTTTCTGTGGTGCTATGATGCAATCTTTTGGTGGTCTTATGCTATTAATAATGCTGCTGCATTTAAGAAAATCGGTATTTTTTATTCAGACTCTAAAACAGCTCCATTTTGGATGCCTGTATATGGGGTAAATGGCGGTGCTTTATTTATTTTATTTATTCCTCTCTGCATTTTTTTTCTTATATATTTGTTAATTTCTTGCAGTGGAGCAGCATTTTTTTATATTATTGATATGGGAATACAGTGAAAAGTAGATGGTTTTAAAAGCAACTGTTTTTATGAATAAGGATATAATTTATTATTTAGTGTATTAACATGAAATTACATTCTCCTCTTGATTCATTAGGTGCATGTATCATGAAAAGAACACAATTTGAAGTCAACAGTGTTTGAGTTTTGTTAGTTTTTATGTTACATAATCCTAATTTCACAACAGCAATTCTCACGGGCTAGGAACACAAAGACCATATTGTATTTAAACAGACTGTCATAGCCTCGTTACAGTCATGAGTCTGTGGAAGCAGTGTAGGCTTTTGTGCTTTAAGGAAAGCCTATAAAGCAACAGGATTCATCACTGCGAACACCACTAGTTGCCCGATCCAATGTGTCTTTCTGGTCATTGCCTGAGAAGAGTTACCTCTGCTTTGTTCATTATGCAATATTATATTTGAGGGATGGAGGGAAAGGGAATGAAAAGGTACCCTTGTAGATGGGTTTACAACTCGAGTATTTACCTGAATGACTCTCTTGTCCTTATTTAGTGATCTACAAGTTCCTCTTCTTGGGATCATTGCATCTTTCACAATGTTTCTACATCTGCATAAAATAGGTTACATATAGTGTGTTTGTTCAATAATGCTTCACACAGAAAGTCAGGGAAGTGACCTTTAAAGAATAAAGTATTAGTTTAATAGTTAATAGAGGATATTAAAAGGTTGTGAGATACTTGCAAAACAAATTATTAAAACATTTCTTTCATTTCTTTATAGATTCTGGACAACCAGGAAGTCCAAGCCACAATGATCCTGCCAAGAATCCACCAGGTAAATATAAGTTCCAGAACATATGCATCTAACATTGTTTGAGAACAAAGATACTACTGTTAATAGCTAAAGAGAGTATAATTGGTCAACAACCTATCTTGCACTGGTAAGTATATATAATCAGGACAAGTTGTGATACTTTAGTTCCTTTAAACTGGCAGTGCCTCAATTGCATTTCATCAGCACTCATTTAATCTAAGGAGTTTTTCTTTTGTTTCATGGTTTTTATAATTTTCTAAGTGGGGATAGTTAGAGAAGTAAGGAAACAAGATCCCAAATTATTTTTATAAAAGTCTTCAAATGCTACCAGTTTTCTTTCATCTCAGACAAAGGACAATTGACCTATGCCTAAACTCTGTGACTGAGCTACCAGCTTTTTTACTTTTCATATATACTTTATAAAATACAAATGTGTTAATTTAAGATTATTTTTTTGGTATCAGCTCAGAGCAGTTTTCTAACATGTTAATGGGTCATAGCTAGTGACACTTGAAATTTCTTTGAGAGAGATGTTAGTGTAAGTGGTCCTTTCAAGGGTTCTTTTAAAATGAAAATACAGGAGACAATCAAACCTAGACTTTGTCATTCCAGTCTGTTTAGACAAAGGTTCCTTGTATTTTCATGAAGTGATATTTCTAATCAATTGGGCTGTGCTAGTAAATCTTTTAAATTTTGCCATGTTATGAATTTTATCAGAGTAAGACAAACAAATGTGACAGACACACTATCACTTCTTAATGAGCAAGGAGTGACTCCAGCCACCATCATCATGTTGTATCTTCTCATTTTAGCTCTCAGAAGATGTGTGTATCTAAAATAAACTGCATCTAACTTTGACCTTCTAAATCCAAAATGAACCATATTCTGACCTGGAAGTAATTTTGTGTTGCTGAGTTCTTAACATATACACGAATGTTTTCTGGATCTGTTGGAACCTTAGGAAAAACAGCCTGCTTTGTGGTTGAACAGCTTTATAGTATGCATATGATCAAAGTATTCTCTATTTGTGAAATATGTTGTGTGTGTTGTGTGTGAATACCCAAAAGTGGGAGAACCGTCAAAGATCATTATACAAAAATCCGTGTTCCTGTAATTTAAATGACAGATACATATACTTGAAGATAGCAGACATATTTTAAAGATAAGAGGGCAGAGCAAGTCAATAACATCATTCTACGCTTTAATGCAAGTGATTCTTTTTTTTCTTAAGGGATGATGCAGGCTTTTTATCAGTTTCAGTCGGAGACTTTGATCCTGTTTCTTTCCAAATTGTGTGGTATATTAAGAGTGAAATTTTATTTTTCTATTAAATACCGGCCCTACATTATGCAGAATTGTGATTTAAAAACCCAAAAGAGAAAATTTACAGATAAAATAAATATGAAAAACTTTCCTTATGTGTAATTACAGTTTTTGAAACTTGGAGCACTTAGCTGTAGAGAATTTATTTTGGTTTTAGTATATCTCTGTGAGTGCAAGAACAAAGAAATGCATTACCTTACCTCTTGTCATTTTGAAGGATCCTTTGTTGCTGCTGGATTTGGGAAGATGAAGGCAGGGTCAACTCACCTTCAACAGGTTTTTAAATTCTGGTTTTGAAGTACCATTTAGCATTTGGAGTAGGAAGGTAGAAGTACTTATTTTACTAGTGAGGATCACACCCTATAGTAAGTCCAGTCTCTCCAGCCCTCAGTGTTAACTCCAGTAAGGAGTACTCTTGCTGCCAGCAGGAGAGCCTTGGGGAGGCAGCAGACAAGCTGTATAGGCTTTCTTGTGGCAGACTTGTGGATCAGATGTAATGTTTGACAAACTCTACTGTCTCAGAAGGTGGAGGGACACAGAAAGCAGATAAATCTGTTGCTGATTTCATCATGAAACTTTCTGCTTAAAATATAGGCATAACACTTTCCCGTGATTCGGAGTCACTGCAGCCAGTATTATTCCTTTCTCTGCTGCCAAGTGGGAACAGAAAATAGAAGCTGTGCCTTGCTTGCCTTGAAACCCTTGATTTAAGCAGAGACAAAAAGATAATTGAATGGCGTCTATTGGAAGATACAACTTCTAGCTTTGTTCAGTTTCCCTGTGTAATCCTGTTTTGGAGTTAAACTGGCAAGGTGAAAGTGCTGTGGTTTGTGGGACAGCAGAATACAGGACTTCTAGGGCTGTGCAGGAGGAGAATGAGAAAGAATTGCATGCCATTCAGCTTGTCTGGGAAAAGGACTACTGTCCTATTCTTTCTTACTAAACTTCACACAATTCTTATGATTAGAGCCAGACAGTAACTTCTGTCAGAACCCCAGAGAATATCCACTCTGAGGTTTGTTTCGGGTCCCAGGCCAGAACCATGTGGCCTGGTAGTGCCAGGAGGGTTGTTCTTCTATCATGTTTTGTTCTAGTGCCTGTACATCAAGGAGCCAGGATGCTGGCAATGGATATGTGCTGTTAGCTTTTGGATGCCACCGCCTTCAAAAAGATACTGCCAAGGAAGAGGATGCTGCAAACTGAGTGGTAGTTGGCAAAGCTGTTGGTGTTAAGAGTGGTTTTTTTCTAGGTTTGGCGAGACTGTTGCATTCTTTAGGGTGTCTGGTAATTTGCTGTCCTCACAACAAATTGGAGAGAGGGTAGTGTCACTTGCCAAACAAAAGAACATTAAGAGCACTTGTTGGAATTCTTTACAATATGTTCCTAAAAATATACTGAATATTTTGATAGCCCAATGCAGTATTAAGATGGTGTAGCTTGTGGTGAAAGTGGTATGTAGCTTTTGTAGCAAAATCCAGGGGTATCGTCCTCTAAGTTTTATTTTTCAATAACTTTGAGTTATATATTTTATAATATGTATTTTAAAATATATATTTATTTTAACATAAATTTTTGTATTTTTAAAGTTTGAATCTTTTCAGAGAGCTGGGTTGTAAATGTTTCTTCTCTGCAGGGACTGTTAAGTAAGTTCCGGACAGATAAATGAGCTGAACTGAACTGAGAAAGGAGAAAAATCTGAACACTACTATTGTCTGCATTACCCATTAAGTTCCTGGTTATCTAAAACNTTTTTAAATTCTGGTTTTGAAGTACCATTTAGCATTTGGAGTAGGAAGGTAGAAGTACTTATTTTACTAGTGAGGATCACACCCTATAGTAAGTCCAGTCTCTCCAGCCCTCAGTGTTAACTCCAGTAAGGAGTACTCTTGCTGCCAGCAGGAGAGCCTTGGGGAGGCAGCAGACAAGCTGTATAGGCTTTCTTGTGGCAGACTTGTGGATCAGATGTAATGTTTGACAAACTCTACTGTCTCAGAAGGTGGAGGGACACAGAAAGCAGATAAATCTGTTGCTGATTTCATCATGAAACTTTCTGCTTAAAATATAGGCATAACACTTTCCCGTGATTCGGAGTCACTGCAGCCAGTATTATTCCTTTCTCTGCTGCCAAGTGGGAACAGAAAATAGAAGCTGTGCCTTGCTTGCCTTGAAACCCTTGATTTAAGCAGAGACAAAAAGATAATTGAATGGCGTCTATTGGAAGATACAACTTCTAGCTTTGTTCAGTTTCCCTGTGTAATCCTGTTTTGGAGTTAAACTGGCAAGGTGAAAGTGCTGTGGTTTGTGGGACAGCAGAATACAGGACTTCTAGGGCTGTGCAGGAGGAGAATGAGAAAGAATTGCATGCCATTCAGCTTGTCTGGGAAAAGGACTACTGTCCTATTCTTTCTTACTAAACTTCACACAATTCTTATGATTAGAGCCAGACAGTAACTTCTGTCAGAACCCCAGAGAATATCCACTCTGAGGTTTGTTTCGGGTCCCAGGCCAGAACCATGTGGCCTGGTAGTGCCAGGAGGGTTGTTCTTCTATCATGTTTTGTTCTAGTGCCTGTACATCAAGGAGCCAGGATGCTGGCAATGGATATGTGCTGTTAGCTTTTGGATGCCACCGCCTTCAAAAAGATACTGCCAAGGAAGAGGATGCTGCAAACTGAGTGGTAGTTGGCAAAGCTGTTGGTGTTAAGAGTGGTTTTTTTCTAGGTTTGGCGAGACTGTTGCATTCTTTAGGGTGTCTGGTAATTTGCTGTCCTCACAACAAATTGGAGAGAGGGTAGTGTCACTTGCCAAACAAAAGAACATTAAGAGCACTTGTTGGAATTCTTTACAATATGTTCCTAAAAATATACTGAATATTTTGATAGCCCAATGCAGTATTAAGATGGTGTAGCTTGTGGTGAAAGTGGTATGTAGCTTTTGTAGCAAAATCCAGGGGTATCGTCCTCTAAGTTTTATTTTTCAATAACTTTGAGTTATATATTTTATAATATGTATTTTAAAATATATANCAAGTAGTTTAGGCCTGTCTTGTTTCTTACTTTGTGCTCAGAACACTCTGAGCAACTGCTGACGCAGTCTGTTAAAGGTAACCTGGTGTGGCAGTTTCAGTGTAATGCTGCACTATTATTTGCTCCCTGCAAGTCCCATAGGTCTTTTATATAGCTTAAGAAAATCTGAAAAATGAGCCTTCGTAACTGTATCTTGAAATACCTGCAGTGGTGTGGCAGGATATGTCTGAAGTTCACCTGTTAGGCATAAGAAAATTATGAGGGTGAGTAAAAAGAGAAAAGTATCTAGAACTGTAAGTAAGCTAATGATACTGACACCAACCATAACAATATGGTCTTCAGAGATACAGTTCTTACCAACCAGTTCTTCTAGATGAGGATATTATGGGTTTTTCTTTGCTTTGTTGTTCTTTCCCTTTTTGCCTGCTAGCCACAACTGCTTGACATTAGTAAGACTACTTGCTATTTGCCATTGGTTTGAAGTTGCTGCTTGGCAGCTTTGATTTGCTTATACACCAGCGTTAACACAGCTGTGTCCAGTTGTTGCTGTGTTGCTCAAATCTTTGAACACAGCCTTTTAAAGCTACTAAAATAGGGGTAAGAAATAGCAATATTGATAGAGTTAAACACTGTCTGGATTGGACAGTAAGGAGACTCAATTTGCCATAAAGCTTGCAACCAGTCTCTTTTTGTATGGGTGCCTTCTAGATTTTGGAACCATTTTTGTCCATCATTGGGCAATACAAAAGATAGATTTTCAAAGTGCAAAGGAAACCTATCTGTCCTGACACAGACAGGTATAAGCCTTTTTGGTGAGAGAAGACAAATGTTTTCAGATTTTTCCTTTTATCCAAGCAGCTGGGTTCAGAGGTTACTAGAGCTATGTTTCCTAGCAAGCAGAAAATGCTAGATTTTTTGATTGTTTGGGGGTTTTTTTTTGGTGATAGAATTTATTCCAATTTAGCTAGTTGTAGTGGTACATTTTAAGAAAGTGTGTAATCAATTTACCTATATATGTCTGTTTCAGATAGAAGTATTTCAGTTTTCAGTTTTAAGTTTTAGTGTGTGTAATTTCAGAAATAACCTCTGAAGAGGAATGTAGTCTCAACCTTTGCATCCTTTTGGAAATTCGATGAACAAATGTCTTTGAGTTTTGAATGTCTAAGACTACAGATGGTTTCATTATTTTACTCTATTGCAAGCTACCCTCTCATGGATGGAAAATTAGCCCCATAATTAAGAGGAATAGAAGAGATATTCCTGGGCCTCATCATTATAAGCAACTTTTCTTGTGGAAGCAATGATGCCATGGTAGCAGTTTAGGGAATTCAAACAGAATTGTATTTAAATAAACACATCTTCACCTCTTTTTCAGCATGGAAGTGGATATCCTGAAATGCTTGCTGTTTCTCCTGTGCTTGCAGCCATGCCATCTCAGATACCGATCTTCAAATAAAACAGGGTTGAGTTTGGTCAGGGCTTGATTTTTTGTGAAGTTCTCCCTTTCCCAAATGCTCTGTGAGTTAGTAATGTCAGTGATTGAGAGATGATGCTTTTCTTTATCAGCTTCCCAGCACTGAGCTGGAGGGGGGGCGGGGCATTCTGAGGTCAGTGCCCAGCTGTACTATCTCAGCAGTCATAGATCTGCACAGGTTGTACAGCCCCTTTATCCAAAAGAAAGAGGTTTTGGCCTTTCAGGATGGTTTGGAATATGGTGTGGGTAATTAATACTGTCTACTAGTTTAGGATTACTTTTACATTCTTGTTTGCATTGGCTGTCCTTCTTTATGAACCTGTTGTGCGAATAGATGATGCTGTGATCAATTCTCATGCTGTTTCAGACGCTGTTGTGTCCAATGGTGGATGCTATGGTTTTTACTTCAAGCATGCACAGAGAAACAATTTACTAAAAACTCTTATGTTAACCATTAGAATTCCAGAAACCTTCTTTGGCATCAGAAAATTCCCTTTTGGTACCTGCTAGTCCTGTAGCTGTTAGAAAGCAGTTCCCCCAACTCTTTCTTAAATCTCACCTGTAGTTTCGGTGTAACCTGAGACCCTCTGGAACAGAAAGCAACATGCATTTGTGTTACTTAGCCTTTCTGTTTCTTGCTAGGTTTCAGAGCAACCCGCTTGAATTCTACTCATGGATTTCAGAGTCCATTAAAGCTGGTTTTTACTTCCTCAAATTACTGCAACATAGAAGACTATTGTGGTTCTGGCTGTAATTTTGAGGGTGTCAAAAATCTCATTTGTTTCTGAAAATGGCACATTTGGCTTTTTAGTTCCTCATCATGTTAAAAGGTTCGATGAAGTCAGGGGATCTTTTTGCGAGTTTGTTTCCTGTCCCAGTTAGGACGTTATTGCAACTTTCAGGATAAAAAAAATGCCAAACAAGCTGTGGGTATGCCACATGACTGGAGAATGTTGTGTGATAACCAAAATAGCCTCATTCTCTGAACAGACCTTAGTTCAACTGTCTGAAATTATATCATCACTGAAATGTTCTTTGTCACTCCCTGACAAATATTATCCACCCGTAACTGCCTTTAAGATATTCTGTTTTGGTAGCAACCTGCTTCTGGTACTATTTTTCAGATACTGGTTTTAAAATGCATGCACTAAGAAAGCAACCCGCGTGTCTGATGACTGTATTTTGACTTATGAACAGTGTGAGACTAATTTTTCACTACTACTTCTCACTGTATATAGAAGCCATACAGAGCTGTAGCTAGCAGTATCCAGAATATTACCCTGCATAGGTTAAAGTTAACATACAGCTGTCATACATACAGCAGGCTAAAGTTTTCAGCCTTTCTCCTCACAGTAGCTCCTGATGTTGTATGTAGTTTTCTTACTGCTAGTTAATCCATCTACTATTGTATAATTCCTCTTTCTAAGGATGCAGAAATAAAAGTATATCAGTAAAAATTGTTCCCAGCACTGGTTGAATCCTTACCCTTCTTTTATAAGTTGCTCAAAACCAAGCAATATCAATGAGAAAATGATATATAATAGCACCAGGAAACAGTTTTATGGTTAGGCCCTAGCCAATATGCAGCAGAACATAAAAAGGCATTCTGGTCATAAGAGAACAATTAAATCAGAAGACATAAAAAGACTGGTTAAAAGTTTGCAAAGCTAAACGTCACTAGTAAGCTTTTAAGTAATGTGAGAACAAGCTTGTTGGATAACTGTTTGTGCAAACTGATATCCTTTTTCAGTCAGTTGAAAATACTTTGTCTCCCCTTCCCTGCATATAAGTGTTTTGCATGATTGAAACAGTTAAAAGCTACATTTGTAACTCGTCTCTTCAAGGCATAATACAAGGCATAGTGCAGAAATAGAGTGGAAGATGTGTAAGGGCTAGAGCAGTGACTTCTGCAGCAGTTGGAAACATTGCTGAAGGTTTCTCCCTTTACTAACTGTATATGGGAGCTTGACCAGAACTGCTGCTTGGCTTAACCTGTTTATCTTTCATCCTTGATGCCACTGGCCTGGCCATTGTGGAATTGTATGGAAACTGTATTTTTCATGAGTGAGTTTTCTTTAAAAAAGGCAAGAAGAGAAAGATTTTATACTCACCATGTACTAAAGCTAGAATAAAATTTTAAAAATCCACTTTTTATCTGGGTTTTGGAAGTTACTAACTCTTTATACAACATTGCACTACAGCAGTTTTGTTAGAAATGCTCCTTTTGTAGAAATTAGATTTTTAAGGATAATGACAATTAGTAAAATGCATTTCAGAGAGTGCCATCTCTCAGGCAGGATGAGTTTTATCAAATAACAATACTCAATGCTTTTGTTAGGCTTGAATGATAAAGGCAGCAAAGTGCTATCATGACCGTCAAAAGATAAAGTAAATTATCTGTGAGGAATAAAATAGACTTATCAAGTGCATTAATGTCTGTACTGAACAGATCAGAAACACACACCAAGAGTGCTAATTTAAGGCTCTTTAACATATTAATGTAAACAGTGCATTAGGGAGTGGCAATCAAAAAAACCAGTAAGACCTATACTGTCTGAAGTATCACCACATATTTTTTGTCTTGCTTGAAGTGTAGTCATGTGAATATGAATGTCTTACTCAGTAGTGTGATCAGCTTCACCAGGTAAAAGGCAGTATCTCACACCATACACAGAAAATGTCCTATACTGCTTACCTTCTGCATACAGTCGTGCTGTTTAACCTTTATCTTACATAGAATGCATGTTTCCACAACAAATTATAGCAATTTAATGGCACAGAATATTTTCCTCTTGCACAGCTGGGAGCCAAGAACAGTTCTGTAACATACCCACCGTAGAGTACCTTCGTAACTAGGTGAAACTGTTGAAGTTCACTGGTGTAGGACCTTAACATGCACCCAGAGGCACCATTGGAGTCCACCTTCCCTGTTAGAACATAGAGCTCAGGATGAAGTTGCTCAGTGCTAAGACATAGATTGTTTATTGTTGCATGAATTCTTTAATAATAATTTGTCAGATTACAGAGAGAAAAAAGTCAAGTTGTTTTTCACGTTGATTGAGATTGACAATAGCTGCAGTTTCCCTTTCTTTCCTTATGCCAGCCAAAGCATTCGCATGTATCTGTGGGTATCATTATTTTTGACCCATTCCAAGGAAGGATGAAACCTGGGTGAAAGACATTGCTGCAATGCATCCTTTTGTGAGGGGACAATAGATGGTGGTACCACTTGGTGGCAAAATACTTTCCCTGCTCCCATTTCATAATCACAAGGAGAGAAACACTATTTTGCTGTTTCTATTATGTTAGGTGTTCTCAATATTGGCAGTGGGAAAAACTAAGAATTCACGAGAGAAGACTGAAGATTAAACGTATGTGTCTGAGTGTGCATGCAAGCACACATATACACACCTGTGTTCTTACATATAATATCAAACATAGGCTTTTTCTTCTTTTAATATGAGCCTTGCACCTTGTTCTCACTGTAACGATAGCTTGATTAATCTACACTTGGCTAAAGGTCCTCTCAAGTTAGTCTGGCTTGAATGAGAGACGTTTTGCTTCAAAGTAGTCATGCTTGAATAAACAGCAGAGAAGTTCAGTCATGTCTCATTACCAGCTTCAGAGCTGGCTGCATGGTTGTACACTGGCTTTAAGCCACACTTCGCTTATGAGCCAACTAAAATCAAGAAACCATTTTCTCTTTGGAAATCTCCCTTCCATGTAGTATTTTAGATTTTTCCTACTGGGGGAAGTAAGCAGAGAAGGGAAAGATTGCCATTGCTGGAGGAATTACTAACATTCATCCAATTTGCCTGTTTTTAGATTAAAAAACAATAACTGAAGAGGAAAGGAAAAGTAAAAATTTACTGTTTGCATTTTTTTATTATATGGGTATACCAAGTTCTGTCAAATAAAGAAGTAGTATTTCAGAGGCCATGTTATATTTTCATCCACACGGAAACACGGAGAAACGGTGCAAGAGAATGCAGAAAATAAAAGAGAAAGGCTTTTATTTCTTAGGCACTGCAGAAGGGGTGGCAATATCCAGGTGAAGGATGGTAAGAGAGGAAAAAGTAATGGATATGGAGAAAATCTGTTGAAAATGAGAGAAAAAGATATATGAAAGGAAGTGAATTAAAAAGGGGGGGAGACCTGAAGAGCTATTGGTGGAAGTGAAGATGTGCAGGAGTAGTGTATCAAGTGACATTGACTGGAAGATGGAAAGATGACGGCATTGGCAGAACACTGTTCAGGATGATTCCACAGGCCTTCAGTGCTCTGTACACCCATAGCACTTGGTTGTGGGATGATTCTCAGCTGGGAAAGTTTGCAACTCTCCTATAGGTCTGACAGAGTAACAGAGATGTTGGGAAATGTGCTTGGTCAGATGTGTTCCCATTCTTTCAGCTTATGCTCTCTGGCACACTGTTTATACCTGCACTGGTGAATAATACCAGAGGTGCTGGGTGAGGCAGCTCTGTGGGACTAGTAAGCAGGGAAAACCACTCCTTTTTCCTCTGCCCTCTGTCTGACCCTGGAAAATAAGCAGAGGTTTCTCCAGATATACCAAGGACAGACCTCTAAGGTGAAGTGTACTGCTATTACAGTCACTTTTCTGATTATAGTGGCCATGTATTTGCTAATTCACTTGAAGATAAAAGCAGCAATTTCCAAAAGAAATCCAAAGAGAATACCAAAGAGAGTACCAAACTACTTTTTTTAATCAGTAGGTATTCCAGTAGATGTACTTTTTGTTTGTTTGTTTTGTTAGTTAAGACATCTAAAATACTTCTACTCTTTCAAACATTTGGAACAGAAAAATGACGGTTTATTTCAAAAAGAAAAAGACTGTGTTAATTCAGAAAAGAGACTAGAAAAACCACAGTAAGAAATTCTTAGTGCAGTCTTACATGAAAACAAACAAAAAAGTAACACTGTTGGAGCAGCAACGTGCACCAAATATAGATCTAAATACTTCCGTTTGTAAATGGTTGTTATTACTACCTATAAAAGGCCATGATGCCATGTAATCTCAAATTCAGTAGTACATTGCTACTGATTTCAGTAGTACATTTGCAGTGATTACTGATGTGAGGCTTCCACAAAAACTTGGGTTTCTTAGATCTCTTTGCATAAGGTTACTAGTTTCACTACTGAGATAAGTCCTGATTATTAGCTGCTATTTCACAGCAGTACTCCAGCTTATGCCTGAATTTCACATCAGGGAAAGTATATCATATACATTTATCTTAGAGTAAGTAAATATAAGCCAAACCAATCATATGTTTTTTCTTAAACATAGGTTTCTAAATATAGAATTCAGCATGTATATAAAACACCCCACTGAATAGCTTTGCTGCTTTGTTCAGTTCCTATTTTTCCTGGAAATAATAGCAAACCCCTCATCCGCCTCAGAAATAATGATTTGGTAATGGAGGTCATACTGTAAAGTGACAATCAGCAAGGTAAGAGTTAAGTAAAAATCTCTTTAGCAGAAACATGTGCAAGGAGAGGACTGCTCTGTGGTGGAATTGCTTATCTGGCTGATACTGGTCATAGTTCAATTCTGACTTAAAATTTGAATATACTAATGTAAGAAACTAGTTTTCAGACTTTTTTTTATATTTAGCTAGGGAATAAGTATATTGCTTGATAGTTTTCATATACTTTAAAAAATTGCTTTATCACAGATCCTTAAGACTTTTTTGCACCTTTGCCTGAATTTCAGCTCACATTAGATCCTGTGATCAGCTTTCAGTGTACTTTGATCTGTGAATGGTAGTTCTGGGACTCTGTTAATACCATTGTTAGCTGGTGTATAAACCTACTTATTAATTCTATTCATAAAATCCTATTTATTAATCTTCTCATTATACTGACTATGGTTCTGTGGTCCTTTTCAGTGTACCTTGAGGACAGTTTCGTGAAATCCGGAGTATTCAACGTGTCAGAACTTGTGAGGGTGTCAAGAAGTAAGTTAACATTTCTGTTTAACCATTTCCAAAGCCTGCTATAATCAAGTGAAGGTTTTTTCCTTGAAGCTTTTTCTCCACAAGATATAAGATGCATAGGAAATGCCTACAACCAAGCACAATTTTGATATATTTGACCACAGTATTACAGACCATCTTGCACATGTTTGTAATAAAACAAATAGGTCTTCTTCTGTCTCTTTGATATTTAAAGATGGAATAAATTTGTTATATCTCTGTCTGCACACCTTAGTGGACTGACATATCAATAAAACAACCATATGGAGCAAAACCTTCTATTGTTAGACTTACAGTTTTTTAAGGGTGCCCTACACATCCTTGGATATTGCTGAAAGGTCTGATTATTCTTTTAGTTTCTTTTTAAATTTGTAACTCTTAAAATAAAAATCACAGTATGGCTATAAAGGACGACTAACAATTTATTAAATATTTGTGTTTCTTTTAGTCATAGCACTGGCTGTAACTTAATTTCTAATTAAATTTTCTTGGCCTCAGAAGAATTACACACAGGAATGTGTAAAAACTCCCATAAAATATAAACATAGATATACAGGTGAAGCTTCAACTGCAGAAAGAAAAACCAAAAGGAATATAAGATCTCTTTGTTGACATCTAAAAATTTGTTGTAATAGTACAGCATAAAACCTGTCCACATTTTCATTTTGCATTTCTTCCTGACCGTTTCTTTTCTTCCTTTACTATCAACACTATTAAAGTATTTTTCTTAAGACTTTAGGAAATGAAGAAGAATAGTTGAAAGTTATAGGTAGAAGTGTCGACAGTGATGATATCACCACTGTAAAAACTGAATGGTCCAGAAAAATCACTGTTCTGGTGAGGTGAGGACAGAGCCAAGGAGGTACAAGTTTCCAAAATGTCTGTCCATATTTTGCACAGCTGTCAATTCAAACAGGGTCGGGGTGGTTGAGGAATTTAATTAACTTACTGAGGCTTCAGATGCACGGGTTATTTCATTTACTGTGGTCATAAATTAATATTCAACAACTAAAATTATGTTAAATTCTTCAGCAAAACAGTGAGCATCGCCCTCCTGCAGTGTTAAGGTATATCCTTTTTTGTGCTTGCTGAAGATATGGTTTTGCTGGTTTAGGAGGCTGAGGATGTGTGAATTACAGCTTTCTTTTAATTGTCAGGTGGTTAAGTACATTTTAAAGTATCAGGCCACTCAGGTTAAAAAAGAAACAGTATTGTAATTATGCCATGAAACTGTGCATTATGCAACTGTTATACATGATATACTTCTAATAATAAGCATTAAAGCATGTGGTTTCTGTGGGATTTCTTACCATGCATTTGTTTAACCTCAAGCCGCAACAGAGTTGTACTTAAACTGTCAAGAAAAATGCAAACCTTCAAATACATTACACAACATGCAATTATTCTTTTAAGTGCCAAAGGTAGTTAAAATGCACAATGCACAGACAATGAACAAAGGTAAATACACCACAATATGTAACACATAATTTATTCTTGAATTTATAGAGTTTGTATGGTACACAGACCCTGTAAGGAGGTGAAGGTAACACTGAGTGTATGTATTTGTGTGTTAGGTGTACATATGCAAAGCAGAACATGTGGCCTTGGGTGAAAAAAAAAAGAAGGCAGAAAACTAGCCTGTCAACACAGAAGGCTATTATTAATACAAAAGACTTAACATTAGGGGGAAAAGGAATCTGTGTGTCTCTGACTTTCTTATTTCCGTTTTTTTTTCAGTTCTTTAATAAATAATACTCTCTGTCCTCATAAATCTAGCCTCATTCATTATAGTGCTTGAGGTTTGTATTATCTTTTTCATATTGGTGATTCCATTTTATCTCATATAAAACAAATGTATTATATCTGCATAACTGCTAAGGGTTTTATAGGTACTAGGGAAGATAATTCACTTTTTAGATGCATAATCATTGATACAACTTGTCTCTACTTGGTTTCCACAAGAGGCAGAAAATTAGATACATGTAGTAACATCTTGATAATTTTCCAAGTGTTAGAAAGGAAAAGATGGCTAAAAAGATAGAAGATTATCTCTGAGTTCTTATGATGGTATGTTTTTCAGCACCCATAACCCAGGGAACTGGAGTGAACTTCCCGATTGGAGAGCTTCCGAGCCAGCCATATTACCATGATATGAATTCGGGTGTAAACCTACAGAGGTCCTTGTCCTCTCCACCAAGCAGGTGAAAACTTGAAATAAGTGCTAATGTGAACCATGTTTAATAGTGCAGGGCAAGCAATTCACAAATCCTGTCAACAACCAACTATTTTGTTAATTTCCTCTGATTTTTTGAGGCTAGCTACTTCTGTAACGTAATCTTTGTACGAGTTTGCAAGTTATAAATCTTGTTATTTGAAATGGTGTCATCATTGCCTATCATCTTGCATAATATTGAAGATGGTGGTAACTTTTTTCAGGGTTTGAAGTGCCCACTAAATCATCTGCCAAGAGAACAGCTATACATCCCAAAACTCTTGCTGAGCTTCAGGAAGGTCTAGCAGTTTGGAACGTGCTGGTAGGGCTCAGAGTGGTTGCAAGGACAAAGGCTGTCTTTACAGGGCTCCCTCTTGGACCTCTGTCTTGAAAGATATGTTTGGACAGATACTGTTTCCTCTAGAAAAGGTGTTAGGACAGGTATATAAAGAAAAGGTCTTCTCATCCATAACAGCTCATGAAAGTATATTTTCTGCCTCCCTCTTTCAGGGCCATTTCCCAACAGAGTGGAAAGAAGGAGGAGCGTGTGAGATAGATACAGGTTAATTTTTCTCAAGGGTCTCCCTTTGCCTGCTACAGGAGGTTTAATCTGAGGGACACACTTCCTTCTTTTTCAATGTGCTCCCTTCTCCCATCTCGGAGGAAGACTAGCATTTCCTCCCTCAGGAGCAGCTGGTGGGCCCACAGATGTAGAGAACCTGCTGTGCCCTCCTCCTGACTCCCAGAGAATGTACTGTCTGTCAGACCCCAGGGCCCCTTGGTTTTCTGAAACTATCTGATATACCATGAAATCACAAGCACTATAGGAGCTGTCACTGTCCCACGTTTCTGCACCCCAGTGAGTCAGGAAATTGTCTGCACAGTGGGACAGGATTTAACAGGACTTTTAGGGGGCTGAGGTACCAGCACCTAGTGCTTCTGAGTTATTTTGCTCAGGTTCCCCTATTTCATTCCATCATATTCTTAGTTTGGCAGTATACCAAATGCACTTTAGAAATGGATGGATTAATTAGAATAGATAGATTAATTATCACGGTGTAACAGTAGCAGTTATAGTAGCAGTAGTAATAATAATAATAATACCACACCATTAAAACCTTCATCCTGGTTTTCTTTGGCAATCAGTATAATAGCTTCAGTATATATTGCTATGAAGAAACTTGACTTTCCTCCACTGTATTGAAGTTTTGCCTCATTTTATATAGTGTGACTTGAAATATGGGCCTTTTGTTTTTTTTAATTAAACTAGTCAAAAATGAAAAGTGTTTGTTTCAGATTAGCCCTCTTTGAAAAGCTTAGGAGTTTGACCTGATGAAATACAATAAACTACATTTTTTCCTCATTAACGCATTCACAAAAGTTCCTGTTCTGCCTTGGCTTTATTAGCACTACTTTCTGGTGACTTGCTATGCTTCATGGTTTCTGCATAGTGTTTAGTATCTTCATGACCCAATCTTTCTTTGGTAGGCTACAGGAACTGGTTTCTTGGTTGACGGAAATGCTGGTGGACTTTCATATTACCCATTCATGCCATCTTTGAAATATTAAGTCGTGTGAAAAATGCAAACATATACCTGCATTACATATTATTAACATTGCCTGTGCAAGTTAATGTATATGGTAATATCTTTATTTCCCTTTGTAAGCCTAAATTACTCTCTATTAAAGTATCCAGAAAGTTTATATACCACTACTAGATGAATATTTTATTCACTGCCAAATCTCACAATTCTTCTACAGCAAAAGACCCAAAACTATCTCCATAGATGAAAATATGGAGCCAAGCCCAACAGGAGACTTCTATCCTTCTCCAAATTCACCAGCTGCAGGAAGTAGGACATGGCATGAAAGAGATCAAGGTAAGTAACATGGGATTATTTTACCTTGAAGTGTACTCAAATGTACAATAGATCACTGCATCTGCCGTGCCATTTCTGCAATAAAATGACGGCTTTTTAGAAGAACCTTCTTTTTTTTTCTGTGTGATGTATGTATTTGCTGGTTTTGTACATGTAGTTAAAACTAACAGCTAACAGGATATTGTATATACAACCACAATAAGTAATAATAATAATAATAAAAACAATAATAACAACAATAATAGTAATAATAATAATCTTTTCTATCTGGTGACAGCCTTATTGTTTGAAAAGATGACAAATGAGAACTTGATATTGTGTATGCTGTGATCAGCCCAGCAGAATTTGGACTCCAGTGCTTTCAAATAAAAATGAAAACATCTCCTTACTATGGTTTAGTCAATATAAGAATACTCCATTTCTGTATTATCATGACATGGACATTTAGTCTGTACCATGTCACTCAGAGTAGATTCAATAGGCTTTTTCTGAAGAGCCCACATGTAGGTCTGCGGACTCTATCCATAGGTTGAAGGGTTTGGTAAGTGGTGCTATGTTCTGAGTTATCCAAAGCAATAAACATGCGTACGTGGAGAAGAAAGTTGTGGCTGTCACAACAACATTGTCATAACACAAGTTAATTGTCATAACTTTCCATCGTGTCGTCTTGATGCTTTATAAACCTACATGCCAGTGTAGTCTTTTCCCTCCCCTTTGTTATGTGAGAATGTGTTTAAACTCATATATTTGTACAGTGTTGGTTAATGGATCCTGTGGCTGAGGTGCTGCAGCTGTCTGGAGAGACTGAAATGTACAGCACAGTATGTAAAAGGGAAATAGAGAAAAAGACACAGTTGCTTCCTTTGGGGATCTTTCAATGTTTGCCCTCAGTTTCCACATCCACTGCTGCTCATTGCTCTCAGTTCTTCAGTAACTGAGTGACTCCTTGGTCTTACCTCAATTTTATATTGTTTTAAAACTTATTTTAAAAAACCCAAAACTCTTTTTTTTTTTTTNNNTTCCTGCTAAGTTTTCTCTTTCATTTTCCATGTGCGAGGAAGCATGTGGCTGGAATTTCTTTTAGCTGCCTTTTACTTTCACATTTCCGTTATAGTCTGTCTCCTTTTAATCTGCTTTTGCCTATCGTCTTATCTGTGTTCTTAACCACTTATGGTGGTTCTTATGTTGTTCTTCCCACTCAGTATTAACTAATCTTTTTCTTCATAATTTCTTTTGTGCTTCATTTCTCATGGAGTCTCTGATACTGTCTTATTTTTGACTGTTTGAAGCATTCACTTTTGAATTTTTTTTAAAAAGTCTTGCCTGTGGTTTGGCATAAGAACAGTAAACAGGAGTTCTGCCAGCCAGAATCTTCCTCCTTATGCAAAATATTTTCCTCTGTGAATGCTACCTGTTTTGCCATGAAACTTTATTACAGTTTTTCATGAAATACGGGATCATACCTCACATACATTTTTTACTTTCTAGATAAATTATTTTTGTAGTTGTAGGGAAAACGGCTCATTTTCCCTCTCTCACATATTCCCATTTGTGAAATGAAGTAGTTTTGTGCTGCTGAGTGAGCTTCTGAGAAGTGCACTGCCATATAGACTCCTGAGTGCAAGTCCTGCTGACAGAGCCTTTCACAGACGATCTCTATAGTTCTCAAGTATCTCAATTTAGGTCTTTGCATCTGCTTGCAAATAATCATATTCCATGAACACTGGATTTGTTCATATTTGTATGAACTTCATGTTACAGTTATCAGTAGTGAACAATATTATGACATAAATTGCTTGAGTGTGTTTACAATGAACCTTAGTTTCTGCGCCATTGGGTAGTTAGGCTTCTGAACTAAAACAGCCTTTAATATGTTCCATAAACCAGGGAACTCCAATATGAGAAAATGCGAATAAAGAAGATAGACTTAAATCAGTGTGTTTTACTTTTGCTTCCGGGAGTTTACATCCCTCCCTGAATATCCTGTCCTCCAGCACTACTGGCTTAGTGAAATTTTACCAGATCCCTGTCGAAGAGGTTGCCTTTGAGTCACTATTGGGGACTTTGTTTTTTCCATCCTTAAGATATTCTTCCATTCCTGCAGAGGCACAGATACAGCATGGTCCTGTGTGAAAACCATTATACTGGGGGAAATAGAAGCCTTTTGCCCCTAAAAAGTTATGTTTGTCTCCACTCAGTTTCTGAGGTTATTGTGCTGCTGCAGAAACATTATAAGGTATTAACTTCAGTGCCTGCCTTGGTGCCTGGGCTCAGTGGGAAAGGGTGTGGGGCAGCTCCTGGCATATTTGTTCTGCTGCTGGTTTGTTAGGTGCTTGATATCATCATCATGGCACTGATTTTACCTCTCTGGTGACCAATGGCATGACCCAAATGAGTAGCATGAAGCTCTGTCAGCAGAGATTTAGGTTAGATATTAGAAAATGTTCTTCGCCCATAGGGTGGTTGGGCACTGGAACAGGCTCCTGAGGGAAGTGGTCACAGCTCCAGTCTGAGAGAGTTCAGGAAGTGTTTGGACAGTGCTCTCAGGCACATGGTTTTTGGGGCTGCCCTGTGTGGGGCCAGGAATAGGACTTTGGTGATCCTTTGTGGGTCCTTTCCAGCTCTGGATATTCCATGATGATTCTATGACTTATATGTATCTGTGTAAAAGCTCCTTTTGGACACAGATGTTGTTATCATGATATCGTATTTATGAAATCCTGTTTTCTGTTTCCATATGCCTGCAAACACAAAGATAATATAAATAAATTTTGGAGGTTGTTTCTCTGCCAGAGATCTCCCTTGTGTTACTTCCCTCTCACCTATGGATATCTGCCTGCTATATGAGGTTAGGGATAAATGAAAAAGAAATAAGCCTTTTGGGGTCACATTTGTTTTTGTCCGATGTCAACAGGGAATGCTCATGTAGTCACAACAGGCACTGCTTCAGATAGTATCCACAGGTCATCAGCATCAAAAATGCAAATCATTTCACAGTACCCACAATAAATATGTCTCTGGATATCATGTTTATGGGTAAATAGCTTCTGTTGCTCTCTAGTGCAATTTTAACCTTTCTAAGAAAGAAAACATCAGGAATAGGGTTGATACTAAAATATACCGTTGTTCATTTCAGTTTCATATCTCAGTTTTGAATTCGACAGAGAGAGGTCTCTAACTTCTGAGCTGAAATAGATTTGGTTTCTTCATCACTGTGTCTAAATGTAATGTATTTTCCTAGAAATTGAAATTACATAGTTTTGAAAGACTCTTTTATCATTTAGGCTTTTCATATCTTTACTTAACTATTCCTAAAGTAACAGAAATGTCATGAGTGTGATAGCTTGGAATTGAATAGTTACAATAAAACCATGACATCTGAAACACATTTGAATAAAATATTTAGGAGTTTCCTAGGTGTCTGAGGGGTATCTAACAGTTCTGATAGAGAGAATGAGACAGAAATTAATAGGCAATGTAGAAATGTACTGAGATTAAAAACAGGACAGAGGAAAGTTTGCAGCAGGGTGAAATAGGTTAGAACAACCTTCCATTGCTTTGAAAAACAAGTATCATGTAGTTTAGTAGGTAAGAAGATTTTAGGAGAGGAGTGATTTTGTTGTATTCCCGATAGGTTTTATAGCTTCCCTGTGCAAGCAGGCATCATGAGGGTCAGGGACATAGTTACAGGAGTACTTGTGCTGTAGCCAGGATGCAGCGTTTGTGAAACTAAGACAAAGAAATCTAGCCCAGTTACAGTAAAATCTTGCTCATACCAGGCTCTGCTTTCAGTTGTAAAACTCCAGACTGTCCTTTTGCTGTTAACTGTCTTCCTGTCATAGTACTTCCAAAAATATTTTGATAAGATTTCCAGATGTTGTGCTTTATAGTCTGTTTTGGGGGAGCTGTCTCTTTGAAGATGTAATTCTGGCCAGAAATAAGTAAGCATATCTTAAAAATAGTAACTTTATAGCTGGCATACACTGGTAAAAAAAATCCACACAGAGTTATGTTACTAGTCTGATATAAAAATATAAACCCCCCTCTAATTAACCAAAATTATCTTAAAAATAAGCTTTTATTTTTTTATTTATTGAAGTTGGATTATTAATCCCTGCAGAAGAAAAAATAATCTCATGAAGCTGTCACACTGTCCTGGAGGTTTACTTCATTGGTTTGCAAAAAAGTTAGTGACTATTTAAAAAACATATGTAACCACAAGAGTATGTGTAACTGGTTCAAAAACAGATTAAAAAAATACTGTGGAATGACAGTGTTTTTTACTTTGGAGACATCCAGTGAATGTGGGAAGATTCTGTAGTTTGTGCCATTATTTTTGCTGTGTTCAAATACTTAAAATATGCCTCTATTTGCATGATTTTTTGAAACGGGTTTGAGGTTTTCTGATAGAGCGAATAGGCAGGTTTACAACTGCAAAGATTTTTCCCAAGACTTTTGCCATTAGCCTTTCAAGTAACCGTCCTCCAAAAATCCCACAGTCCCTGAAAGGGAGAAGTAATCTCTGAGAATGGTGCTTACTTAGAAGTAGGGCCCTAACATGACAATTAGGATTTCAATTGCTGTGTCTTCTGTCAGATACTGTGCAAGTTATTTTTTCTCTCTTGTTCCTTCTTTCTTCCAACTGGATGTCTTAATAACTTTGATGATGTCTAAATCATGTCTTACACTTCCACTAGTAAGAAATATATCTACATCTAAAAAGTAATTTGCTGTAGATCTCTTCCAGTCTTCCTTTCTCCAGGTTGCTGTTACTGAATTCTTTACTATGTTTCCATATTAAATAAAATTTTGAGTTCTTGCACTAGTAAGATTTTGTGAGATAGATGTAAGTTTCTGCCTGAGTAGAATTGATGAGTGTTTTAGAAATTTAGAAATTTTATGCAGTAAAAAAAAAAGGGGTTTTTTGCATTAAAAGCCTCTAGTGACTAGTGCAGTGGCTAAAGAGTGTTTAGGGTTTAGTAGGCTAATAACTGTTGATGAATATCTTGATTTACTAACTGATAAGTAAATCAGACTTTTTTCTTAATTTGTAAGGAAACAGGAATATCAGAAAAGTCTGTGCATCTATGGCTTCTTTTCTGAAGGCTGGCTTAACAAAGTTCATTAACATAATTGCAGACAGTTTATGTATTTGTCCTTGAGATCTGTTTTATTGTTATAGTGTTACAACACTGTGTACATTGGAAATAAATAAAACAGTTGTCATCAATGCACACTGTTCATGAAAAAGTGGAGAGATTCATGTGGATTTTCATAGTAGTCAAGTGTACAGAAATACTGAATATCAATATACAATAAAGTGAATTTTAATTTTACAGTTTCTTCATCATGTTCATTCTCTTACACCTCACCCACCTCTACCAACAGTCAAGAGTCAAGATGCCATCATTCCATTAAAACTGAAACAGCTGGACCGCCTTCACCTGTTTGGCCAGCATCTGTTGGACCCTCCACTTCTCAGGTCCCGACACCCTTTGTTGGATACTCCTCTTCTGGACACTTGTCCCCTTTTGCTTTCTCCCCATCCAGTGGACAGTCCTTCCCCACTGGGGTCCTTCCTGATGGCTCTTTCTTTCTTGGGTCTTCTAATCAACTGTCGTGGATGGATGTTCTCATTTCTGAAGTGAGGGAACTAAAAGAGGAAGTAGTTAATGTGGTCCAGGAGTTGAGAACGGTAGCAGAACACCTTGGCTTTTTGGTGTCCTGTGTTGGACAGGGTTCAGGATCTTTTCCAGCTCCTTCTGAAGGTTAATGCTTTAGAAACACACTCTCCATCTAACAGATCAATTCAGCTTGCAGAGGTTTACCTTGATGAATACCTGTTAAATAGCATTCTGTGTTTTTGACTTAGTCTGGGTTCTCAAAATCCTTATATGTCAAAGTATATTTGAAAGCAATTTGTGTCTTGTTAGTAACTTGTTACTTCTGCCTTTGTATATTTTATTATTTCAAAATACTCTTTAAACAATGTATACACACATACCTTTCACATCTGTGTATCTCTATATAATACATATAATTTTCTGTGTTTTTAACTAGTCTAATGTGACTATTTTAAGCACTGCAGTCAAATACTACTGCTTGATAAATTTTCATAACTTCACATTTGTAAAGCGAGAGATACTTTTCACCAAGACAAAGTGTATTTCCAGATTAAATTCTTAGCCATGGCTTCTGTGAGCCTGTTGGCTGCTACGATGCTGAAAATTGCATCATGGTAACAAACAATAGCCTTAGCAAGGAAGACTTACCTGGAGGCCCGGTTTGCATTCTCCTTGTTCTTCCTCATTTCAGAACAAGATTTTGGTAGCATTCAATGAATGAACTTTGTCTACTTGTTAAAAATAATGTTAAATGCTGTGATAGTTAAATCTAAGATCAATAAGTACTTGCTTTACTTTTGTTTTCTGTAGTGGAGTTTTACAGGAAAACCTGCTGGTATCTGAAATAAGTCAAACATTATTTTCATAAATATGAAAGATGCTTAAAGCTTAAAAGTCACTAAGTATAGAAAAATAGGTGAAGGATTTCCCAAATGCTTATTTAATGAAAATACAGAGAAAAAAAAAAAAAAACAAAACATGACCAGGATAGTGAAAACATTACCTTATAATGAGTAAGTTGCTTTACATCAAGAAAATGTACATCCTCCATTATTAAGTGAGAATGATGTCAAGTTTATGCTCTCTTCAAAAAATTAAGCAACAAAGATTATATCTGGTTTTCAGTGTTTAGGATAGATTTAGACCAATTTACAACTTGTTTGTAAGTATCTTCAAGTATTCAGAACAGCAGGTGGGGAAGTTTTTATTCTGGACAGAGCAGGGACCTGACTTTTCCTTCAGACCATGAACACTTAAGTTTCTGACTGAACGAAGAGTAACAAAATGTCTAGAAATAGAAAGACAAATACAGTTGGAGGTGCAATAGGGAGCATACAAAAAGAGTTTGCTATTTTTGCATTCCTGGAAATGACCGTTTGCTCAATAAAGTCACTGTAAAAAATCTAATTACAGGTTCTTTGTCTTTTGTTTCGAAAAATGTTTTGTGGAAAGACCTATCACTTAATGTTTTCTCTGTGTGACTAATGAGTTTAATACACTCAAGGTCTCCCATATAGATCAGTGAAAGACATTAGTTCAAAAGAATATTTTTCTTGTATTTGTGGCACTTATCCTGTGATGAATTTTATATCACGGTAAGATCCTGTTATCTGGATGGTTGATATGCTTTGATTGAAATTAGTGATAAAATGAATGTCTCAATTCAAAATTTATCCCAGGAGCTACTATGGGTAATTTTCCTATTCCAATTTTGCTAAATAAGAGATTTCGTATTTTGAAACTGATCAGCTCTTATTAGAATTTGTAGGGTAAGTCTGCATAATTTAACCTATGTGGTGCAGAATATCTTCATTTATGCAAAGAAGAGGTATTTAGCACCGCCTGAATCATAGATATCTGCAGTAACTTTTTTTTTTTTTTCAGTTATGGTACATCCTTGAAATGAAAAATATTAATTTAACTCAAGTATTCTAATTTTTTGGGCATCTCTCCCTTTCATCTTTATTCATAAATTCTTTGTTTCTGTGCTGTGTACATAGATATATTTGAAAAGGTTCTTTTCTACTGCTTTCATACAATCTGTATCAAACTTGAGCAAAGTAGTAAATTTCAGTGTGACTTACTGATTTTATTGCCATTCAAAACCAGTCTCCAGATGGATCAACAATTAATGTTACACACCTATTAAACTATCCTTAACTGTTACCAGTATAGACTATAATAGTAGTAAAAAGGAGATTTCATAATCTGTATGCTTCCAAATCAACTAATTCCTTCACATTATTTTATCTCAAATAGCCCTTTAATCTTATTGCATTAGAAACTGGAAATACCTCTGTGACTTTTGCAGTTATGGTCACAGTATTGGTTTTATTTTCTGGCCAAGGTCCTTGGAGTCTCAGCATTAATGAGATGTTACAGCTGTACATTTTTCCTTGAAGTCTGGATGACTTTCTGTAGGATAACTTAATAAATGACTAAAATGTACTCTAAAGTCTTTATAACTTGTTTGGTTTCTTAGGAAGATTTTCTCAATCTTCCACAGTGCTCTTCTATCACAGCTGTATACAGAAATCACACCTCTTACAATGATTCATAGGTGATGAAATGGCCCTGTCTATTTCTGAAGTGTAAAGATAAACAAAAAAGTACTCAAGCACCTGAAGTACACTGCAGCTGCTTAAGGGTATTTTATGACAGGGCAGAGTTCTTGGAGCCTAATGTGGCTTTTTAAATGATGGTATATGTATTTGTTATAGCAGTATGGTATTTTTGGTCTGATGCCTTTTATCTCTATTTCCAAAGTCAGCCTCATTACTTGCAGTGCCTCCAGACCGTGAACACTTAAGTTTCTGACTGCATGAAGAGTAACAAAATGTTTAGAAATAGAAACAGAAAAACAAATACAGTTGGAGATGCAATAGGAAACATTAAAAAAGGGTTTACTTTTTTTTTGCATTCCTGGAAATGTTGTTTGCTCAATAAAGTCTGTAAAATATTACCTGTAATAAGTAGTTACACCACTGAGCTCTGTGTTAGTCCCAAGTTATTCCCATATGACATCTGATGGGCTGTGTTGGTATGGAAGTAGTTGGATAAACTGAGTTTGCAGCTGTAGGAAGACGTGAGACAGAAGAGGCTGCAGAGGTGCAGTTGGAGGCATTCTCATCTCCTTCCAACAGCAGCACCCCAGATCCCAACGATTTCCATGATGGCACCTGCATCTTGGGGCTCTCACAGCAGGACAGTGTTTCTGGTATGAGATGAGGGTGAGGAAGGGTGAGGAAAGGTGAGGAAGGCTGGCCGGCTTTATGCCAGAAGATCAATGCATGGGAAAAAAAGGTATGTTTTCTCCTCACAGGCAACTGTGCAGATGTGGTGACGTAGTCGTGCTGATTATAAACATTTCCTGGGAGTTTTACTGATCCTTTCTAATGAGGAATGGTGAGGTGTGTTTAAAGGATGAGAATGAAGAATTGCTGCCCACAGTTTTTGCAGGACACTATGCCATTGTTTGAGCCTAATCTTGGTGGGAATAGATGTAAATTTACATTAACATAGTCTTTTCAGTATGGCAGTTAATTACTTACATGTGATACTGTCAAACAGCAGTTATGGGATTAAGTCTGTATGTCCTGTCCTACAGCTGGACATTTTTTGAAATTACTTTGGGATATGGATGGTTTTGATGCCCACATATTCAATACTAATGCTTTAATCTGACCATCATAGCTTTTGTCATCCCCCATTCTATAGATGACCTTTTGTTAAAATTGAAAAATTTTTAAAAAAATTAATTTTAGGAAATGTGTGTGCAGATTTCCCAATCACCTTAGTTTAAATGTCCATGCACTAGATGATACTTTCCAAAAGCTAATGCATATAATTTTAACAGGAATTGTACTGAGTTGTTTTGCTTTCTGTCCATAAACGGTAGGATAGTCAGTAATGCACAGGAGAATTTCAGTTGTCCAACTTTATACAGCTAGTCACAGACATCAACAAAGAGTGTCCTACATTCATTTTTACAGGGACTTACCTGGATTTTCCACCCTGCCTCCCTATATTGCCCCTCCCTCAGTATGCTGGGAAGTGTAAGGGCATGTAGGTAAAACCCTTCTGTCTCTTGTCCAAACCCCTTTTTGCTGAGGTAAAGAAAATCATCAGGGTAAACACAGCCCACAGAATGCGACTGTTGGCAATGGAGTGCAGTATTCTGCAAGTTCATGTGAGTAAGGATGAGAAGGATGACGTCTGCTCCATCTAAAGGGTTTTTGGCTTTTATGTTTCAGTTTTCTGGAAGTTCTTGTATCACTTTCTTCTCTTCTGTATATTAATACTTATAGAACAGTGCAAAATAAAATAGTGTGATTTATTATAAGACTAATGAAAAAAGAAATAATTCAGTTGCTATTGCAAGTACTTTACTCATTTTGCTGTAGCTTTTCTGAATTGCAGTATTGTTTTAGTGTTTTGCTTGACAGCTTATTATACTGAAAATGACATTGGTAGAAATTCTAGTCTGGTGTCTCTTCCTAGGTTTTTCAGTACAAATCTCAAAAGATGATACACTGAAATGGCTTATCTGTTGTGAAATGGCATAATAGCACAACAGAGTGTTTGATTAGCCCTGGGCATGGTTCCTGATGGGAAAACAGGTGTCACAGTCTGGTAGATTGGATTGTGTAATATCAGAGGTGTGCCTGTGAAAATAATATTGGCACTAAGTAGGCTGATTTGAAAATGGGAGGTTATCAAATCTTCATACACTGAAATATTCTAATCTAGTGTAAAATTTTCAAATGTAAAATGGTTTTCCACACTTGATGTAGAAGTAAAAGTAAAACTGAGATCAGTTTTTAAAATGTGAAGTAAAACAGATTAGTCTTTTAAACCTGAAGTGAGCAGCCCTTTCCAAACCTTGACACTGGTCCTGAAGTTCAGAACACTCTCAGCTGCTAAGCAGTATGCATGCAGCTGCATGACCCTGTTCTTTCTCTCAAAAGTGAGTACAAAGGCCTTCACCTTGAGAATTGTTAAACATGTCTCAGAAATCCATAACACAGTATTGACCATGACTTGTTTGTTTGTTTTGTTTTATTTTGTTGATTTTTCATTCTGGAGAACCTCAATTACCAGAATTGAATTTTTCATGGAAGTAAGTAAATTTTTAGGAGGCCTTGTCTCTGGTCCAAGATAAAACTTACAGTGAAGTGGAATGAGACACCAACAGGTCAAGGATTAGGGCACAGATTTGTAAAAAGGAAGAGCTAGTTGCAAAGACTGATCTCTTATACAGAACACAGACTCTAAGCCAGTCTTTCTCTTTTACAAACATCAAATATCTCAGACACCCAGATGTTCAGGCACATCTCTCCTATTTATTCACATATCCATATAAAAATGTGTCCCCATTCCTTTTCTTCTTTTTGTGGAGAAGATATATGAATTAAAATGTTTTGATTTTCAGGATTCTTAGTTTCCATCCAGCCCCGGTGCCAAGTCTTTAGGGCAGATATAAGAATACCTTTTTTCAGTAAGTGAGAGGTGGTTATGGTTTAAAGTCACTCAGCTGTCAGTATTCAGTGTTAGGTGCCTTATTGAAATGCACAATTGAGAAACACATAATGCTTACAATGTTAAAGGAAATCAGGTGGAGCTCACAGAAAATTGGAGGTGCTTGCTCTGCATGTCCAAAGTGGCTCTGCTCCTTTTTCACATGTACAGGTGTAAAGCAAAACAAATTCTCCTGAGCACAGTGGGATTTGTCATGATTTTTTGTCATTATACAACTATCCAATGTGAATTCAAAATTTCACTGAAGTTTTCACATGTGCTTCACACCAGTGTACCTACCAGAGGAGGTGGAAGCAGGGAAGAGTGAGCCCAAGATGGATATGATGTATTTAGTGTGTCCTGCCACCAGAAATTATCCCAAGTACTGCCTCTAGGAAAGAGCAGTTAATTTAAAACTGTATCATGGAAAGAAAGATGACTCTTACAGTTTAACAGTGGTGCTATGGACTCCGTAGTTTTTGTCCTTCACTATGATGATATATACTGTAAGTTGAATATGGGTTTATCTTACTTACTCTGGAGGTGATGCTACACTAGTGAGTTGTAGATAAATATTTACAGATTGTTGTTTGCAAGAATGTATCTTGTAAAGAAAGACTTGTGAAACCAAGCAGCAGAAAATATATTAATAAGAAGAGTTCAAGAATTAAAAGATTAAAAGATATTTAATATTTGTTTATGGATTATTCTAGCTCTGATCATAAGCATCTCCCATGAGCAAGAAAGAAAAGCTGCTATGCTTTGGTGGTGGTCAAGAAAGCAGGTCAGGTGTGCAGAAACAGGCAGGTGGATATTTAAACTTGCCCTGGGTTACTGTTCGATTCCAGCTGATTTCTCCCAACAGGTGGCTTGCCAAGTGCTCTGCCAAGATGACATTCATCCAGGAACTGCCTGGATGGCAAGCTGCTTCAGACTGAGGAAGAGGGTCTTTGCTTTGATGAGGAAATTGCCAAAACTCATGTCTCATTAGTGTTTCCTAAGGTTCTTTGGAAGTGAACAACAGTTTAATTAAAGGCTGATGTAAACATGTTTCTGCACTTTCCCCGCAGCATTTTATCACATTAGAATTGATCAAAATTGTTGCCTTGGGCTGTCTTGAACAGCTATACATCTGGAGCACCATTTGTGCAAGCTGCTGATGAACAGGCTACATATGCTATGCTTCACAGCAGCTCTTCTCCCTTCCTATGTAGGCAGATTTACCTTGTTGGAGGATGAGATGTTCTAACTATTTTTATTTGCATAAGCCCTTTTTACTTTGATGTGATGCTTTAAAATGTATAACCCGCTACTCATTTGTGTGCCTGTGTCCTGTATCTCTAAAGTAATGTGAGAATACAGGCAATAGTGATTTGGAACAGCACTGAGAATTTCACATTTGAACATTCTCGGCAGGACAGGACACTGCGTCTGATTGATTTCGACCTTACAATGACTTTGTCCGAGTGCTTTTGGCATCTTTCTGCTTTTCATCTGTATTTAGGATTTTTTTTTCCAAAAGTCTGTTTTATTTTCATTCTCAAAGTAATAAGGATTGGAATTCCTTTCTGAAACTTTAAAACAAATAAATCCTTTTTCAGCAGCATTGTTGAAGATGTGAACTTTTCAGGGTATTCAGGCACTCATCAGCCTTAGTAGTCAGGATCAAAGTGGAGGGCGGGAATTGGAGGGGGATGGTGGAGGATCACAGGCAGAGTTTGCTCTGAGTCTGGTGCCAGTGCCTGTGCAGGGCTTGACAGCAGGATGGGGCAGAGTAAACAAGTGAGCTCTCAGTTTCCTGTGTCCTGTCCTAAGTATGCTTTTCATGGTGAAAACCCACTCAAGCTATAGCCAGTTCATAAAGCATTGGTCCAATTTGGTCTCAATAAGACATTCACATTTTGCAGACCTGTCTTAGCAGAATAGAGTGTGCCGATACTAAAAGAGCCAAAAACCTTTAAAAATAACGTGGTCCATGTAAGAAAGTCAGCAGCAATGAGGCCTCTGTGCAGGAAAGTGCTTAAGAAATGACCTTTGCTTTGAACATGAGTTAGTACCATTGATTTGAAATGGAGCCCAATTACAATATTTATGTCTGTCCCATAAAACTATTGTAATTAAATTTGAGATAATTTGGTGCAAAGTCCAGCAAATGCTGGTCAATTAATTTAAACTTTCAGAAAACATCCAGTATTTTTGCTCTGTGAAATATCAGTAAGCGTGGTAGAAATCATACATTTGTCCCTACTAGTGTGTTATCTTCACACAGGAAGCTCTAAAGAGATGTTCTTATTGATAGGGAAACTTGAAGGAAGAAGTGGCAAGACCCTTCCTGAGACATGGATGATATGAGATAGACAAGTTAAAGTATCCTTTATTCTTAGGGAGGTTATGTTGTTTCACTGTGGTTTTGGGAAGAGTAAGGGATAGGTTTTGAAGTAATACAATAATATAAATAGCTTAAACTGGCGTGTGTATGACAGTTACCCTACACACCTGAGTGTAGGTGTTCCATTAAAAAATGCAATAAAAATTAAGTGGCTGTTGAAGGAGCAGATGATTTGGTGATGTTCTGTGGAGGTGAGAAGTGTCTAAGGAAGTTCCAAAGACATAAATTTCTCCACTGTTTGACTTGTCTGGTATGAAAGGAATGTAGTTTCTGTTTTGCAGGACAAGGACCTGTTAGGACATTATTTTTAATTCTTAAGTTTGAAAGCAGTAGTTTAAAATCAGTTTATTCATCATAGGGGAGTTGGATCATCACACATTATTTGTGCAAGAACAGTAAAAAGAAATATCTTCAGTCCATCAAATGATGTGCCCTGAGACAGACTTCTAAGCTAATATCACTGTTACATTGTTTTTCTGTTGTAGATATGTCTTCTCCTACAATGAAGAAACCTGAAAAGCCTTTGTTTAGTCCTACTTCTCCCCAGGATTCTTCATCAAGACTGAGCACTTTTCCCCAGCATCACCACCCAGGAATCCCAGGAGTTGCACACAGTGGTGAGGTTTATGGAGGAGGAAATACAAACCTCCCTGTTCATTTGTTCTGTTCTCCTTTCCTATAATCAGATTGTGATGCATTTTTGCAGACTTTCTTAGAGACGTAATCCAATTTATAATACTGGTGAGAATAAAAATGGAAAAGGTTGGGATATCCTTGCAGGAGCGTTCATTTAACTGTTCAGGTAATCTGACTGCTGGAAGTCACTAAAAAGGATTTAGGATTAACCAGTGAATAAAATAAACTGTACAATGCATGAAGAAACTGACAGAGGAAAAATCCTCCCTGCTTTTCATCCTTTCACCTAAATCCCTTTTTTATTATTGTTGCTATGACTATATTGTGTCTAAATACCAGAATAGGCAGAATTTAATACACAAGAGAAGTCCCAACCATGTTCGCTATGTGACACAATGAAATAAGTATTGGTGCTTCTTTTGAATGCTGAGTCTAAAGATGTAGAGTCCTTATTAAGTATTTTTCAACACCTGTTTTCTGAAATCATTAGTAAATCCATAGTAAAAGTTCACTTTAAGTGAGGAGGAGATACTTGAAATGTGACAGAATGCATGTTGTCTTGTGGGTTTATCAGTAATGACAAGGAAGTTCCAGCATCAGGGTCTGTTTAATTTTAGAGGTGATACTGACCCTAGTTTTTCAGATGAGAACACAGTCCTCAGAAGTGTCCCCTCAGCATCTCATCTGATCTCCTTATAAACTGCATATAAAAGTTTTAATTTCTTGAGCAGAGCTGAATGGCTAGAGGAGTAAAACAGATTTGAAAACTTTCTTCTTTTTCACATGCAGTTTTGCTTTAAGAAGTTTCTGTTTTATTTTTCCACGATTTCAAGTGCCTCCCTTTAAATTCACGTGTAAGGACTATTTTCCCCTTAACATCCACTTATTTTGTATTACCAAATGGTTCTGGACTCATTCTGGTCTCTGTGAGGTTTCCGCTACCAGCAGATACTCAAGCACATTGGAGATGATGGATGAAATAGAAGGGAGAGATTTGTCTTCATTTGTGTTTGTTTTGCACAGCTCTCACATGCCAGAGCAGTAACTAGTATTTTGTGTTTAAAGTGAGTTTTGTGGGGCTGTGATTAAAATGAACCTGCCACGGGAAAAAAAAAAAAAAAAATCCTATACTCATGTGTATATCTTTAAATTTAATTTAGAGTATAGTTTTTAAATATACATACTAGAGTGACAATCATAATCTAACTTGTGGGTGAGCTCTTTACTTGCTGGGAAACCCCATTTTTATCTTTGTAGCCTCTATTATGCCAATGAGCAATGCCCAAAAAATAGCAAGTCCTTTAAAAATTAAGCTGAAGAAACCCAGAGATGTGAAAAGTGGTCCAGAAGACCAATGTTGGTGTGCTTGTGTTGAAAAGTAGACAACCTGTGAACAGTTTATAAAAGACCTTGCTTTACAGACCTGATTTTGTATTTTTCCAATAACAAAAATGGAAACTCCTTGTCTCTTCTCCATTTCCACTGAACTAAGTACCTCTTTTTTTAATACATCAAGAATGTGCTCTCTAGGTGTATAGTAAGGATAGAAAGTGTGTTCTTGTGCAGTGTGATAGAAGAAAGCTCTACACTTCCAGACTGAAAGCTGGGCAGCAGAAGGACAAGCTGTACCTTCCTTGCACTGTGAAAACATTGTCAGTTGTTTAGACATTGCACACAGGCTTTAGATAGAGAAGTGTATGTTTGTAGGGGTTGGAAATAAAGAAAATGAAAAGAATAAAAATGGATAGGGTAGATAATTTTATTGGATGGATTGGTTTCTCAGGCCCTGAAGTTGAATGTTCATTACCATTTTCATAAAGGTCAGCAAATATTTGTGGCAGTATTGATGAGCAGATATTTCTCTGGCCCCAGATGAGGCAGGTAGAGTGCAATGCATTGAGGAATCCCTGTTTCCTGGGGCTTGGTGATTCTCCTCAGTGTTGGAGTGCTGTGAATAAAAGTGGAGCTTTATTAGATTTGGCTTTTTTGGGCTCCGCATGGGAAAATTGTGTAATTGGAATATCTTTTATGCTGGAGAATCACTCCTGTTTAAAAAAAATGAAAAAAAACTATGATGGCATAACCCACAAAGCCAAAACAAGATACAATATTTATGAATTTGAAACAGTTTCTCTTTCCATTTCCTGGGATAATCCGGGTGCAGGACCTGTAAATTTTTCTGTAAAAAAGCCATAAAGCAGGAGTGCAATCCATTGATTTATAACTGACTTTTTATTTTTCTTGCTGTAACACAGAGGTGAAGAATTTTAGAAGAAACAAGATACGAAGTAATTTTAATTTTATTTTATCTTCTCCAGTCATCTCAACTAGAACTCCACCTCCACCTTCACCATTGCCATTTCCAGCACAAGCTATTCTCCCTCCTGCCCCATCTAGCTACTTCTCTCATCCAACGATCAGATATCCTCCCCACCTGAATCCTCAGGATACTCTGAAGAATTATGTACCTTCTTACGACCCGTCCAGCCCGCAGACTAGCCAGGTACTGTAAAATTATGGGAACACTCCAAAACAAGTCCTATGAGGAATATGTGTCTTCTAGGGCATCTAGACTGGTATCTCACTAGTTCTGGTCTTAGAGAAATCTGTGAGCTGTTATATAAGTGGTACAACTTATCCTGTTCATCATGGTTGAATAAAGGGTGCAGGTTAATCATATTTACTTGCTTTTCCTCCATCAAGCATAAGAAAAATACTTTGCTGAACGACCTGGCAGTAGCAACAGGGCAGGTCCTGGTCCTGCACTCCTCCTGCAGGTTGGGCCACAAGAGGCAAAGCTCCCACTGCAGGATGCAGCAAAGAGTGTGCTGTGTACATACATCTGTCCATACATGGACATACTGGTATATTTATAGACTGGCAGTGAAAATAAACTCTGGCAAGTTCATACCTGCCCGGTTCCATAGGCACTGATATTTCTTTGCATAGTGAGCACAGCCCAGACATAGAAATTCTTTTTCTTCCTTCCTTTTGTAGTGAACATGCTGTAGGAGATGCGTTCCTGGCAACTGCACCAGTTCAAAGTTGTGTCTGATATTGGAAATTAACATGTTTTTCATTAGTGAAGTAGTTTGTGAAGGACTGTGTGCAGAACTGCTTTCCATGATAGCATCAGCACGCAGCATTACCATGTGATCTGTACTATGGGATAAACTGTAGTTGAGACTTGGTCTGTCAATAGCTGGAATATGTCCAATGTCAGCGTAATGTAATCTTTGCTGCTCAGGCTGTTATTTTTTTGATGCCTTGTCTGAAAGGCTCTTGTGGAGCCCTGTTGCTTGTGCTTTAGCATGTTTTTTGGAAGAGCCTCGGGTGTGTAAACTGAAGAGACAGTGGTCAGGTTTTGCTTCTCCTAAGAGTTAGGTTTCTTTGGAAGGACTTTCTTAACAGGGATGAAGGGGTTGCTATGACAGCATTTTGTTTTGGGCTTCGTTTGTTTTTTTTGGTTTTTTTTTTTTTCACTCATTATGACAGGCCTTGCAGCATTCATTTTGGACACAGCAGCAATGGAACTTGAGACTGAATCAAACTTTCTCTGTCTGAATAACAGATATGTACCCTTCGGACTGTGCAGAAGGTCATGGTGGCTATTGTCCCCATGGGCTACTTCCCTGGTCCAGCTGCATGACTTTCTATGTATTTAATTGAGAAAAAAAGGAAAAAAAGTGGTTCAATAAAATAAAAAATTACTTTGAATAGAGAAAACCTAACTATGTGGGTTTTGTTGGTTGCAGTATTACTGCAAATTAAACCAAAAAGTGAACATGGAGTATGTTGACTTTAGAATACAAATTGCTATCTGCACATGGATTAAAAGTCTTTCAGTCCTGTATAGCATTTTTTCTAGGACTCAGCTGGGAATGTTGCATGCAGGACCTGATTTTAATTTGTGTAAAATTTCCATGAATAACAAAGTCTAATTAAGACATCCATTAAAAGTCCTTAGCGTTAATTCAGAGCGGAAAATCTCAGAGTTCTGTTAGATTTTTTTTTAAAACTGATGTCTTAATTAGGCACTATTAAGGGAAAAATTATGCAAATTAAATCAGGCCCTTACTGTTATGCATTTCTTTAATTATTCAGTGCTTGTTTTACTTACATTTTGATTTCTTA
Source organism: Platysteira castanea (assembly GCA_013397175.1). Classification (NCBI taxonomy): domain Eukaryota; kingdom Metazoa; phylum Chordata; class Aves; order Passeriformes; genus Platysteira; species Platysteira castanea. Next base: position 210,747 of record VYXC01012386.1, read on the forward strand.
TATATGTTAAAAGAGCAGATTAGGTGATAATCTCTCTGGATTGTTCCACGTTCTTCTTTGGATCATTACTGAAAAAAAACTACAGCATCTAAATGAAGTATTTGACTTTCTTTCAGTTGACACGTACACTGTCCTATGGTTTGAACATTGGGCAGTATATTCACTGAGCACTAGTTATGCTTTCAACTTTTTGCCCAACTCTTTTCCCTTATCTCTGGTTGAAGAAATAATCTTGTGACTTTAAAAGATTAAAAATCTACTCGCTGATTTTTTTCAGGGTAGTAGCAAACTGAGAACACTTCATATTCTTGTATATTTCACAGGGAATAAGAGACTTAACTAGCTGAAATTGACTACTTCCATCACTTGTCATAACCTTTCTATTAGGGTGATTTTTCATTTCATTTGATGTTTGATTTAGTTCCTGACAAGAAGGGATGGGGTAAATAACACCAAATTTCAGGCATCTGCATCAGCTACTCGGCATAATTTATTATCACTAATCACTATTATTAGTGGAATCTTTTAAATATAATTCTTTAAAGTTCTTTCCTGAGATTTGCTGTAGTTGGAGTAGTTGCATGCCTAGTCAAAATATCTCTAAATAGAATAGTAAAGTTTGGCTGTATAAAAAGTAAAACAGCAGGATTAATTTTTTGCTTAGGAAAAGAAGAAACAACTGTCTGTGAAGTTTCAGTGACAAAAGGGAATTGTTCTGATACAATGGCATGCATTGAGCCAAACCAGTTTTTCTTTCCTAAATAAAACATGAATTTTTATTCAAACAAATTTAATTATTATAAAATGCAAAACTGCATCTGTAGGAATACCACATCAAATTTAATTATACTTTCCCACCTCAAAACATACTCATTGGGATTTCAAAAGGAGAACTATGATGATAGTTTTAATTTAGCTGTAGAAAGGATGGATACCCTAACAGCATTTACCTAAAATGAACTGTTTCTTCTGAACATCTTTCAGTAATACACTAATTTAGATTGTTACGACAAGCAACTGAGATGCCTTGTACTCCCCACAGCAATTTTGAGATTAATTACATTACTGCTGCACTGATTATAGTGAGACAGTCATGCTATTCAATGGAATACTTTAAGTAAAATTAGTCCAAGGATATAGAGCTCTCATAGGTTTCCATGATGGGAAGCACTGAGCAATTTTCTTGACGTAATGTTAAATAGTCCAAATTATGTGTGATGAACAGTCAGGAAGTTCAAGCAGGCCTTTGGCTGCAGTGAAAAATGGCTTAACAATGGATGATCCTAAACAAAAGGGAGATTTTCATGAACATTTCATTTTAACCCCTGCTCAATATGAAGAGTAAACAAACAAATGTACTGAGCAGAAATGTTAGATATAGAGCTGGACTTGTCTCAAGCTAGTGGTCTGATAAGTTCCTAGGGTTTTGAGAACTGCTACACTTCCCACTGATTTAGAATTTCTGTGGAGCCCTTTTTACTCTACTTATTTCAATGCTTTTCTTCTTAGGTATGTGCTTGTGTTACTGGTTGAGACTGTGTGTGTGAGTATGTATCTGTACTGCGATGGGTTGCAGGTATCTCCAGTTGATACTGGTTATTCGATGCAAGTTTAAGCAAAAACCAGTTGATTGATATGTGTCTAATCCAGCTATGGTGTTTATCCACCTAGAGAGTGTTGGGGTTTTCAAAGCTACCACAAATTTCCAGCATGTATTTCCTTTTTGAATGATTCTAGATGGGTGAATTTTTTAGTCTTAGAAAAGATTACCTCCTTTGTGTCTGTGTACACAAGTACACACACACACACACACACACACACACACACACACACACACACACACACAAATATGCCCACACATGAAACGCATTATTACTCAGGAGTGTATGAATCATATACAGTATCAAAATAATTCTTCCAATGAGCCTGAACAAATCGTCAAGCACAACTTCACTTGTGTGGCTGAAATCAAACTCAGAATCTCCAAACTTAATTCATCATTGAGTTAACTGGAATAATTTCCTGATCAGGGCGAGGTGAATCATAGAAAAAGGATCAGCAAGTGTGATAAAGAAAATGGTAGTAAAGCAAACAGTTGAAGTGAATCCTGCTGATGATCATCCTGGTATCAGTGAGATTTTTTTTTTTTTCTGACTGAACCAAGCAAACAGAAGTGGACAATCTTCCAAGCCCTTTGAGTGTGTATTATGAAGGAGACAGTTTACCTTAGCTCAAATGTTGTGGTATTTTTTATGAAATATGAAGTTTTTATGATATGATAAAACTAACTGAACTTGATGGGAGTTAAGAATTGGACTGTTTTATTCCTACAAGAAATGGCTCACGTGTTATGTACTACAGGCTGAGTGAACTGCTGCATGTTTGCAGCATATTTGACTGCATATTTGACTAAAATTCCTGAGTCTGATAAAACATACTTTATTTCAGCATGGGCTACTTTGCAGCTTTATCTTTTTGTTCGTTTTATCTTTGCCTGAAGATAGAAATATCTGAAGTGCCTGAGAATAGCTGTTTCTGGAAGCTGCTGAGGCCACTTATTTTCCTCTTGTAATTGATTGGGATATTGAACCTTTTGTTCAATGAAAGGCGCATTCTTCAGGAATGCCAGGCAGACCCTTTGTCTTACATTCTTCAATACAGTAACTACAGTCATTTAGTGTTAAGGAGGGAATCTTGTGAGGCTCTCTTTGGGCTGGTCAAAGAGTTTCCTGTTGGTTCTGGGGAGAGTACTAGCAGAATAAGCCAAAAAAAACAAAATTGTGTGCATGTGGTTTCTTTGGTATAGCTAGCACTTCTTTTACTTGTTGACATTTAATAGTTTTCAGCTTCTTGGGCAAGTGTTTCCTTGTAATTTTTAAGAAATTATTGAAGATTAAATAAGGCAATATGCAATTTTTAGTTGTGACTGGGAGGCAAACAGTGAGAGAGTCCTAGCTTAAAACTATCTACTGACAAGGTGTTTTAAGATTTAATTGCAGTTTTAAATGAATATTTTCTATTTAGTCTGCTCTAAATGCATTAGTATAAATCTTCAGAGTGCATGAAATACTATGTAACATAAAGATATCTTTTGAACATCTATCTAGAAAGAGAATTCCTTTTCCATGCTTCTGTCACACAAACTTACCCTCTAGTTAAGGCAAATATACAAGAAAAGCTGGGTTTTTCCTTGTGCTCTACCTGTTGAAAAATAACTGATATTGTGAGCTCACAGGTAAATTTGTGATTCAGGATGTAGGATTCTAGACTGTCTTATTCTATCCATGTCTGAATGTGGATTGCTGAAACTCTGCAGTTGCTCTAAGTTTCACCAGCATTACATCAAGAGGAAAAATCATACATCAGTTCATCAAATGAATGAAGGCCTTTCTAGATTAAAGTCAACACTTTGATTTCTTATAGAAAGTAGTCCATAAGGGATGTTGTCAGCCAAGAACGGGCAACAGCATGTATTTTTCTAAAGCTAATTTTTCAAACAGACAGGTAGCTGCGTGTTGTACCACATGAGGCTTTGGTGTGGCATTTCAGAGTGAGGTCTGTGTAAGATGTGCTGTCACAATGAGTTACTCTTATTCTTAGTATGGAAGCTAGGGAGATTCGTTCCTGTGAAAAGTGGTAAGGGGCACTAAAAGAAGACGAAATGCATTTCTGTTGCTGCCATAGTGTTCAATAGCAGAAAGGAAACCTCTGTAGCCTTGCTTCATGTGAAGCAAATGCTTTATGGCACCCACCAGGTTCAAACTGCCCTGCAGTATTTTCTACAGTCTCACTGGTGGTACTTCAGTAATGCCATTCCCTTATGTTTAGCAAAATCTCAAAAACATCATTATTAGTCCGACAAAAAGGAGCGGGGGAAAGTTGGAGAAATGAAAGATATTTCTGATTTCTTTCAGTCTTAGATTTTCTAAAATATTTGTCATTCTCTGTGGGTACCACAGAGCACAATGGAGTGGGCTCAAAGACAGAGCCTATCAGCTTTGATCTCCAGGTTCATAGAAGTGTCTACTAGACAATTTTAATGTAAAATATTTGGTATGGGAACAGGGGACCAAAATATCCAGAACTGGATCTCCTATAACTTCATCAACAAAATTAATTCAATCAGCCTTCTCAAAACTACACTGCCATAGGGTTTTACAGTGATGTTGTTCACCATAGTATTGGAACTTCGCTATTTCAAGCAACGGGAATTGTTGAGAGGAAGTGGGTGACAGTATTTCCAAATGCATGATACCCAGTTTGACTAAACTGCATTCATTGGTTGATCACCTGGCTATGATATAGTAGCATTGTGAAACACAGAATTTCTACTAAAAACCTGTGTTTTGGGATGCAAATATATTATTCTCCAAGTGTAGTGGTTAGCTGGAGTAACATAATTTTTTGTTAATCCATGAAACTTCTTTTTGAAACATGTAACAGAGTATCATATGTCACTATATCTAGGACATGCAGAGATTAGTATGATTTCTGACCTTTGTTAAATATTTTTTGAAAATGATTTATACTTAAGATTACAAGGAAAATGGAATTTATTTTATTTGGAATTCAGAAGCACAATTACAATTATTTTGTAAAAAAAAAAAAAAAAGCTTATATGTGAATATCCAATATATTTGATAATTTAAGCCATAAATAGTTTACGTGAATTTTGTAATAGATATGTCAAACTGTGAAACTTCTGTTATGTTTGGATAGCTCATCTGTCGATATTAGTAGTTTCTATTTCATTATAGCATCAGAAATATTTTTGTAACACTGAAAGTAGTGAATTATATGAGAAAACACTGTCCTGAATTGTAACTGAATAACTAAGGTTAAATGTGCTGATATTTGAGCATATATGTAAACAGAAGTCTGAAAGGAGGTTGTTTATTAACTGATAATAAATATGTCAGGAAATCCTATCGGGGAAAAGAGGGGCAGTGAATCCTGACTTTAAGAAAGTCCATATTCATATCTGTTACAGGTTTCTGTTCAGACTTCAGACCTGAAGATTAACCTAAAGTGTGCACAGTGCACACCATCACATAACAATAGCCTGATATTCTCAGTTATGTTACAGCTGAGACAGCAAATAAACTTGTCTTTGGCTTTGGGCACATAAGTGAATTAAACTGTGGCTATTCAAGATGGTGTGGAATTAAAAAAGCTGAAAATTGTAACACATCTGAAAATCAAATTAGCATCCAATCCAACAGCAGAAAAATGTATATCTGCATAAAAAAGGGCTAGATTTCCCAGACTTTCATTGTGTTTGCTTCTTTTCCTCACAAATTTTCCAATGCACAGCTTGTTTATCTGACACAGCTACCTCTATGGAATTTGCTTGAGGTTTGTGCCTCAGGCATCACCTCTGAATCCATCACACAGACATATTGATGCCCTATTTGATGGTAACAGTTGATTCTTCACCTGAAATGCACTTGTCTGTAGGAATCTCTTCAGGGAAACTGGAAGTAGAATATAGATCTTTTTTTGTACAAGGACAAAATTAATTTGTGTTAAACGATGTACTGTAAGTATTTGCACTTGTAATTCAAGTGGATGCTGTCCAAATAGATATGCAGTTTCCATGCTAAAAAATTGTATAATATAACTGTAAAAGATAAAAAGAGAACAGGTGACAGAAGTTACTTCTAGCTGCCAGTTTTCAATAAGATTATGAAGGGTGTGTTTCTGACCAGACGGTTTCCATTTTTGGACTGAAAATTTAAAGCAGCTCAGAGGATTTGAGACATTCAAGAGAGCCAGTGTTCATGAGCTTGTACTGCTATCAATTGCCACTGTCTAGACTTTTATTTCAAAAGCTTTTAGTTTTGTGCTTCCAAAGATAACCATAGAAGTGTGAATTGAATATAAACTGATGCAGCACTATCTGCATCAATCTGAAGAAAATCCAAAGCAATAACTTGGAGACAATTATGATCTGTTTTTTGGTATTATTATGATCCTAAGCTGCAAACTAATTGTGATAACTTAAATTGTCAGCTTAGTTAACTGCTTCACTGTTGTTCAATGCACGCAAGAAATACAAGTATGAATGTTTTGTAAAGGCTTCTTATGAGAGACATTCCTCTAATAGAATTTGGGAATGTATGAGAATGCTATTCATAAACTCTGTTTTCAAAAGTAACACACTTAACAAAAAATGCTGAAGTTTAAAGAAATTTTGAAGTGTACCATTTCCCATGACAACTTTTGTCAAAAGGAGGACCTTGGTTTACATCTCAAAGACAGCTAGGATCATTGAAGAAGAATTGTATTTGTAAACGTCACACCAGGTATGTGCTTACCTACAAATGGATTGCAATTGCTTTTGAAATCTAATGTACAGAGTGTGAAATCTTGGAACCATAAGAATTAAACTTACTGAAGTAACAAGTTTACTTTTTTTTTTACTTCAGATGTTTCTTTTCTGTGTCTAGCAGACCTCAGTGTCATTGTATTGTGTCTGCACTCAATTTGACATGTGAGACAGATATATAACCTCCATTTAGGAGGATATTGGGGAAATAAAAAAAACCAGAAATGTAGGCACTTGGTGTGGGGCGTCACAAACTGCATCTACAAAAAGCAATGGTAAATTCCCTATGGATGTCAGCAAGGATGGGATTTTACCCTCTGTTTGGATGGATGGTGATGTACTGCCATGCTGTTATGTATCGCACAGGAAAGAACTTGGTTTACAACAGAATGGGGTATAAGTATAATCTTTGCCTTATAACTGAACAAGGAGTGGGTTTGCTCATTTGGACCATATGGACAAGGGCAAAGCTGGGGTCCGTGTGAGCCACTGGATTCCTGTTGGCAGGGATCACTACAGTCCCAACATAAGGTGATACATTGCTGTAAAACATCATGGTCTCCTGTGACCTTCTAATTTATTTTAATTTATTCTAATTTATTCTAGTCTGTCTTTGGAGACAGCTGCTTTTGTAAGCTGATTATACTGTCTGTTTAAATCCATACACTCCACAGAATCTTCTGTCTTAGTTTTAATAAAAGTTGATCGTTTTGGTAAGAGACTCTCAGTTACTTTTGTGATGTTAGCACACCACATAAGATAAGGCTCCTAAGGTAGCCTTGTGGTTGCAGGTCAGCAACTCCACCTACAAGCTACCAGATGCAACTGAGAGGTGGTATTCCCTCCAGCAGACTGTGTGGACAGGAGAGGGGCCTTCCCTCTGCAGCAGGCTCTCTAGAAGCATAGTGAAAATCCAGTCTAGCTTAGTGAGCACATCTTACTGACAAGAGTTGTGTCTAGGGAGTGACTTTTTCTCATTAAGAGAGGTAGTTTGTTTGCCACTCATAATTTGTGTGCATTTTTACTGTTGTTTTTTGTTGTAAGGCTTGCGATTTTAGAAGGGGAAATAGTCAGCTAACTGGTCAATGTTCCTATGGACACCAGATTGGTTTCCATTTGCACTTATATTTTCTAGTGTTTTCTGCCAGTTTCATTTTAGATGTCCTAAACAAGACTCTCCCCTGGGTGCATTTGCAAAGTCTAGTAGATCATACTGCCAGGAAGTTTCTTGTGCTATTAATTTTAAATTTCCTCCTTCTTGATTTCATTCCATTACCCCAAGTATGTATTTCCTGTATTTTCCAAATAATTCCTTCCTCTCCTGTGTGTTTATACTTTTCACATACTTACGGTAATTGTCTCAGTCCAGTTATTATTTCATTACTGTAGTCATGCTTACCTCTTTTAACCTTTCCTTCAATCAGTTGAATTGTGTCCGTTATCAGTTCATGTCTTTATCTTAATTTGACAAGATCCTTCTGATTAAAAGAGTCCCAGTATTTCATGTTTGTATGGCTCTTTTAAAATACTTGTGACTCATAGAGCACACAATCAGTTTAAGACAGAAGATATCAGCCACTATTGTAAAAACTATCTTCTACATGCTAGATGTTATTGCAACTTATTTACTGTTGGAGTATTTGCAGTCATGTAGAATGTCTAAGATATGTTTAAGCATTGGATAAACATATATTTACCAGTCAACTTTGCCATATTCAGATGTTCCTATATGTAGGAAGTATCATAATACCTTGATGACATGTACCTGCCATAAGGTCATTTGCAGACTGCCTCTTGCATCTATGAAAGAAGTGTCGTTACTTATTATGCTCTTAACTTACAAAGTTCCCATTATTAAACACTTCTGTGTTTTTAGTAGGTGGCTTTTTGCCAGATGTTATGATGTGTACATTTTAGTGCATCGTATCCAAACCCTCTACCCTACTCCCAAGCATGTAAATCATTAGTTAGCCTTCCAGTCTGAGTAATCTCTGTGGACAACTGTGGTCAAGTCTTGGTTATCCTCCAAGCCAGAGTGGTATGGCATGTGAAAACAGAGGTTTTACATCAGTCGTTTGCTCTTAATACTTCATGCATTGGGGCCTATGCCTGGTCAGTTTACTCCTGCTGTCATGGGATTTTGGTTCACAGACACTGCATGAACTGTTTCAAATACACTTTGAAACAATCTGCTGCACATGCACCCGGGGAGGAAGAATGCTTACCAAAAAGTACTGCTACCTGAGCATGTATTACCTATCTGAGAAGGGACTTGCCTGGTGAAAATATCACATGGAAATTCATAGCCTATTTAGAACAGCACATTCCAAAACACAGGTGCTGTGATGATGGGCACTTCTGGAAACCCTAAGATAGGTAGGTTCCTTAAACACAATGTGTATGTTTCACAAGGCATTCTTTTGGTTTTGTTTTGTAGCCTAACAGCAGTGGTCAAGTAGTAGGGAAAGTGCCTGGCCATTTTACTCCAGTTTTGGCACCCTCTCCCCATCACAGTGCGGTGCGACCTGTGACCCTGACCATGACAGATACTAAACCCATCACTACATCCACTGAAGGTGAGGCATCTTCACCTACAGCAACCAGTAAGTATTTCTTTAGGAAACAAAAAATGTCCATCGAAGATTTGGTATGATTTCAAATTGAGGCCAGAAAAAGGCGCCTTTTCCTACTATTTGACCAAGTGGGTGCTCATCATTTTACGTGGAGAGCAAATATGATCTGCAAAGCTTTTCCTCCCAAAATTTCAACCAATGGATCATGTTACATGAACCAAAGTTCGTGACGTGACAGCCAAAATGAAAGTGAAAAACCTGCATATTTGACCACTATTCAAGGAAAAGAAAATGTGTTTTTTCATCTGAGGTGGACATTATTGAGACATTGAGAAGCACACTCAGGCAGTAAGGTTTTACAATGACCCACAGATGGAATTCCAAACAGGAACTGGATAATTTGCTCCTCAATGAACTTTCCTACAGAAATCAAACCTTGTTACAACACATACTGAATCCGAGCTATGATAATTGCATGTTAATTTAGGTTGTGTCATTTTTAGCAAAAACAACTGTTGTGGCAAAAGAAAATTTTAATTCCTTGTCATTGCTGCCAGGGATGGTAGATCCACTGTTTGTGTTTTTTGGTTTTTTAGAAGAGAAAATAAGAAACTCTAAATTCAATGTTTTAAGTTCTTTACTACATATTAGGATCATGTTATTTATCCTGTTTTCTTCAATGGAATTGCAGTTTTAGAAATAAGGGAAAATATCTAGACTAATTTCTTCCCTTCCAATTATTCATGATTGGTGGTGCAGAATGTTGCTTTGTAATTGTGCTCTGCATTTCTGTTGTCCTTGGACTCTTATTTGGACTTGAGATGGCCGGTGTTACCAGTATTTATCAGAGTGGTGAAGATTTTTAGGAGACACTTTCAGATTTTTGGAAAAAAACTTATCAATCTTTAAAAGTATTGGTCTCTTCAGGGCCTGTTACATTAAAATTACTTGTTCTAGACCTATTTAATATTTGAACTGCAAATACAGTCCCTAACTGTTGATCTGTCATTACTGGAGACCATAAACTGTCTGCTTTTCAGGTGTTATACTATTTTAAATCTTTCCATTAGAATCTGAAGCAGAGATGAGCAAATGCATAAGATGTAAAGGAGGAAAACTGTTTAAGACTTTATTATAAAAGGATAGTAGTAACTTTGGAGAAACTACTCCTCAAGTATATTAAAAAAATTATACAGATAGATTTATGGAAGTATTTTATCTACCCTTTCAGTATATTATTTTTGTTAAGAGGTAGTAGAGTCTATCTGTAGCCCTACTGGTAATTTGTGGTACAGTTTTTGCACCTTTTAATACAAGTTAGTTTTAGCAGCAAAGAAGAATCTGTTGCTCTAAACATTTGCACCAGAACAGAAAACTGAGAACACTAAGTTCTTGTATAGTTTCAAGTATTCATGGTTTCATTCTGCTTTGACATGATTGTTCTTGGCCTACGTATCTCTCTTAGATGAGGTCAGCGTTTCTGATAAAAATGGCAAAAAGAACACAGTAAATGCCGGAACTGTTTTGGGATGTTTTCTGGTAATCTGACCTTTATCATCACTATAGGAAAGCATACCTAATCCGTTCATTGTCCTACTACCAAGGGAATGATTTGGACTGTATTTTCCAATTAAATCATCACCCAGTTTCTTGTGCAATTTATGGGAACTTGAATACCTGATTCCTGCTGAACCTTTAGAACATGTTGGCTTATGCATTTAAAATAAGGCCTCCTCATGCTTCCATAGTAGTTTCCAAGTAAATTCTTTCCACCACAGCATCTAACTAATAATAGAAATAATCCCTATGTGCAAGTTTTGTTTGAATGTGCCCATATGCCTACAAGATAGTTTACAACACCTCACCTGCTCAAGGTGGTGTGATTTTCAGAGAACTGCATTAGTCCATCTCTGTGGCAAAGACTTTTGACATTGGATTGGTAATTGTAAAAGAATAAAAAAAATGAAGAAATATAGCTTGTTGATGAAGAAAATAACAATAAAATGAGGGATCATGTCCTTCTGATATATAAATTATATATGAATACATATAAACTGTATTATCAGTTGTAATAGGTCCACCACACAGATTGCTAATAACTTAATTGGAAAATCAACACTGAATATATTTTGTGGCATAGTTTTACTTTTATTTGCAGTGACTTATTGGTTCAAAATATGTATAGTTATATATTTATATAACTTGGACAACAAATTACCATTATTCAGTGTGATGAGAATAAACTGGCAAATGATTAGCACTGCTTTTCATTCTGAAGTGCAAAAGCAGAATTGTTTTTAATGAGAAAGAACAGCAGGTTTAATCATATTTGGGAAACCCTGTGGCCTCCATCATAATTTCCTTCTAATAACTAGTTAATTTTTATAACAGTTTTTCAGTAAAGCCTGTTTATTGTATTTAGCATTTAATTTTTTTTTAAATAAATGCATTTCATTTTCTTTTTTTTTTTTTAACTTTAACCTTAGCAGGTCAGTTTAGTAAGTACTCTCCTGTAGCTTCTCACTGGTGTGCTTGTATGTATCTGTCCAGTTTTAGTGGTTTTACTACTAAGTCTTTGCCACTTTTCCAGCAAGTTTCCAGGCTGTGATGCTACAGGTTGCATTGTGGACATCTCCACACTGGGAAGTTGAGTGAGACCACCTAACTAATTCAATAAGTGCCACAAAAAGCATGATAAGGCAATAGCTTTTAGGAATTACTGGTAGAGACCAGACAGGAATATGTCCTACAGATGAAGGATCCGTACTCTATAACTAATCCCAGTATTGCTTTCTCCTCAGAAGTGGATTTTTTCAACCTTTTGTATCAGGCAGCAAGAGAATTCTTTAAGTAATTCCCCTCAGAAAATATTGTTTTCTGATGTATGGGGGAATTGAATATTTACGATTATATTGCACAGTAAGAATTAGCTCCCTTTTTAGGAAAATAATCAGATAACATCCCATTACTGCAAAGATTCATTTAATAAGTAAACCAAACTTTTTGTTCTAATTTATGTTGGTCTTTTACAGTTGTTTGGGGTTTTCTTGGTAAAAACAGGGCCTTTACAGAAATAAAAATAATGTGATCACAAATATTTTCTCTCAGCACTGTAATTTTAGTGATTTCACAGTTGCTTTAATTGGTATAATGGGAATCAAAATTATGATTCTGTAAAATGAATACATTAATAAATAATTTTAAAAAACTTAATCAGAGGAACTATTATTGGCAAGAGACATTATTATGATTTACACATGCAGCTTCCATTGAAGTTTATAGGAATTTACACATGCCTTTCCAAATTTGGTCCAATATTTCTTTTGCTTTTTCTTAAAGTAAAACCAAAGACACATCCTATATACTGCAAAATCATAACTCTGGATCTCTCATATTTGTACTGTACCTGCACAAGGTAATAGATATGATAGATTGGTATTTTTATCAATATGTTTTGTTCTTCCTTAATCAGCCTACACAGCCTCAGGCACATCCCAAGCCAATCGATATGTGGGACTAAGCCCAAGAGACCCATCCTTCCTACACCAGCAACAGGTGGGCAAGTTTCACATAGGTGTAATGATATAGAGAAGCTTTTGCGGTATTACCTTCCTACATCTGCCACTGCTGTCTTGGATTAGACTGAAATCTTGAGGGTTTCAGTATTTGCTATGTGAAGATGAAGTTTGTTCAAAACAAACTGAACCCTTTAAGAAATATCAATTTAGCCTACGCTTTGTTTCTTAGATTTCTACCATCTTAAGGAACTCCTAATCATGTTTCTTTCTTAGATTTCTACCATCTTAAGGAACTCCTAATCATGTTTCTTTTAGTATTTTATTTTTCAAGAGTTCATACATGTAATCTTTAATAGGATTCTAGGAAGCAGAATGAGATGTTTAAGAAACAAATACTAATTTCAAAATCAGTTTAAAAAATAAGCAAAACATTCAAAGCAAAAAATCCAGTTTATTATTTCCAAGTTGTTTTGCTTCTTTTTCCCCCAGATGTTTAATAAATTTCTTCATTTTAGTTTTAGAAAATCAGTTATAAAACTGAATTCTCAAGGCAACACATCATCACGTCTACTGAAATAGGTTTAAATTGGTCTGCTGATTTCAAATGTGATAAAACCACATTTTTGTTCTAGTTTCTTACATCATTTATATTTCAAGTAGCATTTTAAATTTCACATCTCATTAATGCTGTAAATTTAATGCAAATGAAGTGTTTACCCAAACTGTGAAAATATACAGACGAGATTAATGATGGCATACAAATAAATTAGCTGCAGTCAGTAGCAAGGCCGTGCACATACAGAAATGGCACATTACTAGTAACAAAAATAAATTCAGACCCTTTAGAATTTTAATGTACTTTATGATATGTGTTTGTGTTCGTCTTAGATCTTAACAGGAGGGGACTGAAATTCACAGCATGTAAAATGTTACAAGGAAAAGAGCTGAATGTGGCAATAAGAAAGAGGGTGTTAAATAGGCCTTAGTATTTGTTGTACTGTATTTTTTTTCTCAGACTTGGGTTCCTGTCAGCAGTTTATACACATTCTTGTTTCATTTTTCAGTAAAACCTACCTGTCCTCTATTTGCTGAGGTATAGCTGACTTGTACTTCAGCTGAAACTCCCTATCCATACCCACTCCCAGGGCAAGGTGGCAGTATGTCCATTTTAAAGGTCACCACATGCAGAGTTCAGAGAAGATCATAAAGTTGATAATTTATTCAAAATAGTTGATGCTTTGCCAACTTTTTTTAACTAGTAAGACCGAAATGCAAACATCTGTAGACTTTAATGAAAATATGTAATGACTATTGCTGGGTTTTCCAGTCATTAATTTCCCAATAACTTTTCTGACATACTGTTTTGGTGGGTTTTTTTTAACCTCTCAAAGATTTTTGTATTATGAAATGTGTTATAATTACTATAACATGGTTTTTTTCAAAGATACACAGTATATGCTTACTGTTTTTTAAAGCACACACAACATCTCTTTTTTTACACACAGTGGATGTAATTTGTGGAGTTCTTGTGAAGTTTTATATAGTATTCTTTGAAATGTCTCTGACATCCTATTAATTTGGGGATGTGCAATAATTTTTTGCCCTCTGTATTTTTGGACACACTTTTTTCTGGAAACCGCTGCTGCTTAGGCCCACTGCACCTTCTTCCAAGCTCATTGAAAGACTTCTAAACTTCTCATCATGTGCCAGAAAGTAGTAGAAGCATATTTAATTTTATCCTGGCTGAATTTTGACATATATATTGCTAATGTTTTGCATCTCTATTTATTTTTGTCATTGTGTAGATCAAAAATAGATTTCAGAATTTCAGCAGTGTCTTTGGACCATCAAAGTGAGAGGGATCTCAAAGGTCCTTGGTGTTTATATGCACTGTGTCTGATACTCCCTTTTGTGGTAAAATGTGGCCAAATGGCTTAGAGGGAAGGGGAAACTAAGTTAGATCTCACATCCACTTCAGAAGCAGAAAAATTATTTAATGCCACTGTGTTAAACCAATGTTCTCCTTTCTAAAGTGTATTGCTTCATAGCCTCATTATATTAATCCAAGAGCATCAACTGGTGACTATACCATATAGTATGTTTAAAAATACCAGTGTTTTATTGTCTTTGCCCTTAATTCACTATTCTCCTCCAACATATGCAATGGACATATCTATGTGTGCCTGAGTGTGTTTGTGTGTGTATGTACGTATGAAGGCCTACGCATGTGTAGAAAACTAAGGAGTAGTATGTACAGCTGAAATAATTTGAAAGAACAGAATTCTTTAAGTAGAAAGTTTTTCAGATGGATAAATATGGACATGTAAGTACATATATGTATGTTTCTAATGATTTTGTTACCTTCACTCAATTCTAAAGGTATCTCAGAGAGGACAGTGCCATATAGATAGATTAGATATATAGATATAGATGATATAGATATATAGATATAGATGATATAAATATAGATTTAGATATAGATTAGATATAGATATAGATACAGATATGATATACACACATACATATATATTACCCAGAAAGTAAGGTAGAGCATTGAGATTGTTTAAACGACTTTAATAGAGCAAAGGTTATCCTTTGGTAAGGCAGAAATAGGATTGATTTACTATGCCCTTTCATTACTTTACAACAATTTAAAAGAGACCACTCTTCTTGTGGCAGATTTTAAATGCATTTGCTTTAAAGCAACCCATGATGAATGAAAAGAAAAATCAAGGGGTACGTGAAATAAGGTAATTAATCATTTTGTATTAGTGGAGAGAAATTTTAAATTAGAAAGCCAGTGGTTTTAGTTCCAGAGAGGTCTTTTAAACATTCCCCATACCCTGTAATGCACGGTGACCCCTCAAGAATAAATATTGTCACCGGTACGTTTTTTACTTCATTGGAGGAGTCTTTATGAAGATTTATTCTCTCTGGTTATGAGAAATATTGGCATGTACTCTTGAGTACCTTTTGTTGCTGTTAAAAAGAACCATTATGTTAGCCCATTTAAGTTACAGTAACCACAATAAATTTAAAATTTGCACATGTATTTTGCAACACGCACTCACACAGAGTCCTGACAAAGGGATAGCTCGCTAGAACTTCCTGTAAACAATTTATAGCACAGCACACCCGAAATGCTCACAGTTAGATGGGAAGCGTCGGATGAAACTTTGAAAGACAATGCATAATAGGGCCAGTGGGAGAATTTGTTTTCTTTCATTGGTCTGGATACTGTGAAAATGTGATGTTATGTACATTACTTAGCCTGTAACATTGATAGTTAGAAAGACCAGATTCTAACTGGGAATTAGAACTGTGCAGTCCACTTTCTGATGCACTAACTGGTGGATCTTCCCATTGCTTGCCTTGAAATGCCTGGTATACTGTGGCATGAATAGTTACAAAAAGTGCATCTTGCTTCAGTGGCATCTGGAGAGTCATATGTGTCTTGTAATTTTCTTGTAAAAAATTCATGTCAGACCTCCTCTGTCTAGTAAAAATTATTAGTGACCACTCATTTTTCTGTTTTTGATTCAGCATCAGCTTCCGAGAGTTGTTAAGTGTTGATAATGTAACTGCAGGGAGGGCACCATGGGACAGGTCAAGGGAAGGGATAAGAGCTAGTACCTGAGTGAAAGAGTTTTTCTTAATTTTATTATTGGTGATTGGTGGAAGTATTTTCTGAAGCCAAATCTACTGTTCACTGTTCTTTATCTGTGCTGAGAAATATCCTCAATAAATTAAATAAAAGAAAGGTTGGATAATCTTCACAATTATATGGATGCACCTTCTGCCCCTCCAGCTCTTAATATGCATTTATTGAAGATTTGTAGTTTCTAATTCTAGACTAGAGGAAAAAGCAACAAACCAACAAACTGAGGAAGGCTGGTCAAATTCAACCTTCTACAAGTGGACAAAATTCCTTACCAGATTCTAGTTGTGTCTGTGTTCTTTTGGCTAAGTAACTTTAATGGCAAGGTCATTAGTTCAGCAATAAAGTCTTAGTGATCAGAATTCTCATGGTTATGTGACGGCATTTCTTTAGCTTCCTTGTGTCACTGTTCTCAACTTCATGGATTTATTATGGTACTGAAATGACAAACACTTAGAGTCAAGTTATGTTGTTTCTGGCAATAATACTAGAAAGTTGCCAGAAATATTAGTCATACACTTTGCCTGTGTAAATGGTATAAAAAGATGGATGGATGGATGGATGGATGGATGGATGGATGGATGGATGGATGGATGGATGGATGGATGGATGGATGGATGGATGGATGGATGGATACACAGACACTTATATTTATTGCAAGTACAGATGAATGGTTTCACAAAAAATTAAGATTTCTCTTGGAATGAATGAAGTAACGGAAACATTTTTTTCTTGACCACTTAATTTTAGTGCACCTTGGGGCCTTGTATGTATTTTTAATCAGAAAACATATATAAATGGGATAGCTATTAAGGTCCGTGAAGACAGTAACCTCTAGAACTTTCCTGTCACCGTAAATGGTGCTAAATAATGCTGGCCTAATTGCTGAAGAGTTAATGAACTCTTCCAGTCCTTGCACTAATAAACTCAGTGGCATGGTTTTCACTAAAGCTTGCACTTTCTGGGTATGGTATGTTGTGTACATGATTTTCACAGAGATTTTAGAGTTATGAGTGAGATATTTTCAATGTACGTAGTAAAAAGGTCTCTAAAATGATCAGAAAATGGTCGATAGCTTTTTATATCCTACAAGTGCCTTCTCTGACTCTTCAGTAGAAAGTTGCTCTTACCAGATGCATCCTTTAGTTACTAAGTTGCACAGTTGAAAATGTAGTTCTCTTCATACTATTAATCATGGAAATTGTGAACTTAAATGTCCACTGAACACAGAGTATTTGTTTACAAAATGTTTTGGGTGGATGTTGCTTTTGCTTTCAGCAGCAGGCTGAAAGAAGAACACAGGCGGACTCCTAAAGAGAACTTGTCAGTAAAGTCAGGAAACAGGTTATCAACACTTAGGCTGTTCTTATTGTGTCCCTTATCATAATTGACAGTTTGACGTAAAACTGCATCACATGATCACCAGGGAAGTATGTAAATGGCTAAGAGGTCACCTTTCACATATGCTTGCTGGAAAGGAAACACATTTAAAGGAAGTTTCAGTCAGAACAATGACAATATGCAAATGTTAAGTTTTATGGGCTTTTCTCAAATAACAGAAGTTATAGCAGTCACCCATTACACTTTCCAAAATACAATTCTACTTTCATTAGCTATCACAGAAACTTGAAATGAGAGTTAGTCTTAGACAGCCATTCTTTAAATATGAGACTACAAAATCTGCTTAATTATTAACCCCTAAAAATTATTCCTACTATGATTAAAGATTGAGCTGTTGGCTGTGGGTTTTTAATATATGTGTGATTTGCATACTTAAAACGCCACAGGATGGTTGTGCTTGAAAGGTGCTGTTTAAACTGTGAAGACAGCTATAGTAAAATCTAGCACTTGGGTAGAACTTCACATCAGTATGTCTCACAGCTCTGGAAAGTGCAAAACAAAATCAATTTCCTGGCATTTTACGGAACAGAAGCACTTGCTCTACTACTATGCTTTTCTCCAGGCCTGTGTCCTCTTCCAGGCCTTTGTCTAATTCCTGTAAAGTGTCTGAGGTAAATGAGGGAGTCACACTGCCTCCCAGGAGAAACACATGCAGTGGGCTTTGTGCTCTCAGCTGCTTCATGAGTGCAGCAGTGGGGATGTACCACAGGCATGAGGGCAGCGCCTAGGATCCAGGACCAGGAAAATGGCTGGGCTGCCAGTGAGGATTCCTCATCTGCTGCAAGGCTAGGCATCCTTTCCCACTTTAGCATAAAGACTCATCCTCTGTTCTTTTGTGTTTAGATGAGAGATAACTAAGAAAATCATTGATAATGTCTTGAGGATGGAAGGTGTTACAGTAATGAGGTTCCCGTGACTTGCCTTGCTAAAAAACACAGAACTGTGGAATGAAGGTCAAGTCTGTTCAACAGCCTTCTAGGAAAGTCTTTTCACCATGTCATATGCCAAATAAAGTCATTCATTTTTTATTCGTAACAGAAATTTGGGAAAATTGGTAATGTTTTTCAGCATTTATTAAATGTAACAATTTCTTATGTCCCTCTACTGAGGAATGTAAGTCTTCTCAAGTAGCCTTCAAGTAGTTTCCTGCCTTCTTCTCTTCACATATCCTGCAGAGAAACTCTTTTAGATGGCTTATAGTATGTGAGAGTGACTGTGCCTTCTCATCTCCAGCTAACACTGTGGCATGACTTTAGAGGTACTTAAGTTACTCGGAGGACAATAACTAGACAGAAGGCTTTCAGTATGACCTCAGACAACATATAGCACTTGAAACACTGTAATGAAGAGCCTTACGTCCTTCCAAAGCTTGGTACTATGTTAGGTCTGTGCGCCCAGGCTTTCCCTGCTGGGCTGTCTGGAAATCCTCCAGGGCAGCCTCCCCCTGCCTCCCACTTCTTCCATCAAAAGGAGCCCAAGCTTACAGAGTGCTATTAAATTCTACATTATTTTTACCTAGAAAGCACTCAACACATGCAGGAGATGCAGACGCAGACTTTGGAAGTGGTATTTCCAAATCTCAGACATGCAGATCTTTCAGTAAGAGTGACTTGGGAGAGGAAGTTTTATGTGAGGGAGATTTTAAAAAAATAAAATTTCCAGGCAGGTTAGTTTTTAGAGACTGCTATGTAAGCCTACTGAGGAGCATGGAGCAGCAGTTTTTGATGCTGGGAAGGTGTATTTCAGTACAACTAATACAGCCCTGGGCTTGTCACAGAACCAGTTGTCATGCAAACCTGCGCTTCTCCAAGGTGTTTTCAGTACTGCAAGCATGGCACAGCTGGTGCAGTGAATAGCACTGCAGTACTAACTATGAGTCTCACGTAGCATGAACCTTCATATAACTGTGCATGTACATGCCTACAGCTTACGTATAAAATGCACATGTTGCGTTATTACCTTTGCAGTATTTGGATGTAGTTGAATTGAGGTACATACGACTGTATAAAAGCTTTGTGAAGCTTTCGTAACTATAAATTTAACACATTAACTGTATGTGTGGAAGGTTTTCACACAGACTGTGGGAAGAATATAGTGATTTAGTGCAGAAGCTAATTTACTAAAATGTAAGGTATCAGTCTCTTATTGTTTTCCCCAAATGGCAAATGAAATTATGTTCTATATAGCAAGCTAAGTGCTTGCCAGATTTCTGTTAGACCTAAGTGAACATAATAATTTGGTAACACTAACTTTGTGATTTTAGTATATTTTTAGTGGTTCTAATCAGCCAAAGGGCTTTTATTCATAGATTTTATATTTTGTGAAA
Organism: Platysteira castanea; assembly: GCA_013397175.1. NCBI lineage: Eukaryota > Metazoa > Chordata > Aves > Passeriformes > Platysteira > Platysteira castanea. The sequence continues at coordinate 230,551 of VYXC01012386.1, forward strand.
GAAGCAAAAGAGGCGGATGGGCAGGAGCATTTAACCTTTCAGTCTTTTATTTCAGCTGCAAGTGAGTTTTCATAGCTAAGTTATGAAGCTTTAAAATATGCATTTGTAGTGAAGATGATGACATTCTTAAGGATAATAGCAGAAATACATCTACTGTACATCGAGTAACTGTGCTGACATATTTTATTATGTTTTCATTATTAAAATCAGGCTTAGAATCCTGTTTTGTATAGTGACTAAATCAAATGTTTACTTACCCATTTCTTTAGACATGTTTAATGTATTATTCACAGTTACCTCTAGCAAACTTTTGGACTGCATGTTTCCTTTTCTGGTTAATTTCATGTGGTTTAGTCATGCTTTTAATGGCCTTTAGAAGGTCCCTTGGAGTTCTTTAGATAACAAACAAGAAACAATCCCTATGAAAACATCAAAGACTAACATTTCCATTTCTCAGACCTTAACAGCAGGAAGCTTATGAGTCTAACAGCCAGACAGGGTCAGGTTTGCAATATTGTCTTGTCCTCAGCATTTGTATTTTTCAGGAAAAGACTGCAATTAATTGTGCTCCTGTGAAAACAGTTTATTGTAGTTTGTTTGCTGTAGCCTGTGCTATCTCAAGAATGTGAATATGGATAGAAAAAACTAAAATTCATTTAATGCAATTAAACTCAACAACGTTATCTTCAATTAAGAGTTTCTAATCATATATAATAGTACAGCAATTTATATAAACATGACTGTACAGAGGATAAAACGTATATTTTCTTCAGAAGCCAGACAAGCTCACTTTCTTAAACTTAAAAATAAGCAGCATATATTTTCAATAAATCTGCTAACACTATCAGCCAGCTGTTAAATAAACAGAGCTGCAGAGGATTGCTTGAACAATCTGTGAAGGCAGAACTGATGATTTGAGGATCTGGGAAGAATTTGTTTCAGCTAACATTTAGTACATTCCTCATTATATTAAAATGCAGTAAAGTATTTTAAATTCTACTTTTCTGAGTCTGAACAAGATTAGATTATCACCTCTTGCTAAGTAATACCACTTTCAGTAACACTAGATTAATAATCTTCAGTTACAAAATACCTTTACTATTCTTAAATAGCAGGATAATGACATAATATTTGTTTAATTTGGGCAAATTTTCTATAAGTTGCATGTCTTCTATGTTTCACAAAAAGCATGCTAGAAGATATTGATTATATTTTACCTTTACTCAATACACATTGTATAGAGTATTGCTTAAACACCAGCATAATTATTTCCTTTCTTAAAGTATCTCACTATTGATTATTAACATTTCCTTTTATTCCAGCTCAGTTTGTAATCTAATAATGGCTAATTGTTATGTGCTACACACTAGTTACTCTTTTATGCTTTATTAATAGAGGATCATATTAAAGTAGCATTATATTAAACAAGTCTATAGACATTTATTTCTCAAAATAAGTTATTTTTCTTTGTTTAATTTTTTAAAGTTACTTCTTGGGAAAGTAAGACTTTTGCCATGTACAGTACTAGTTTGCATGTATTCATTTAAATACTAAAAACTGTAGTATGCTCGATCCATATCTGACTGCTAGGTTTCAATTGACAGCTGAGAATTTGTGACTGGACCATGAATCAAAACGGCAGGCATTTATACCCCAGTGCCAGTGAGGATACATTGGGAATTACTTGGCAAAGGTAACATTTTAATTATTTCCACCCCTACACCACTTCTAAAAAAGTTGCGTAGAGCTACAGTATCTGTTTTAGTGGGCCTCCATAGGTGTATGTGACAGCATTATAATCAAAGTATGTGTGTAACATTTCTCCTGTACACATTCATTATCTTTCATGTAAACTGACTTTAGACGGTACCTTAATGTAACACCTGAAATGACGTTACGCTGTCCTATGCAAAGGGTTTGCTAATTGACGGAAATACATATCTTAGGCTTTAAAAATGTAATTTGCAGTCATATTTTTGGGATCTTAGTGATAACAGAAAGAAAACGGTGCTGTTAGAGGTATAGATGAGTATAATAATAAATGGCTGAGGTGGTGGCTGTTTTTGGGCAAAGAATAACTGTATTATTCATAGAAACATTTCTTAACAATTGGCTGGTGTAGATTTAGGCCACTAACACAAACCTGAAGGTAAGATATAAACCATCTTATTTTTCAAGTAAATAACAGAATAATTAGGAATGAATTAGAAAAAAAAGAGTTTCTTTTTGTATGAAAAAAACCCCAACAAAATAAACCAAACAATAAACCCCATTAACCTTTGTTATACTGTTAATTTATTAGATTTTGCATATCTTGGTATATAGTGGATTATGGTAACAGTAGAAGGTGTGTGTTTATCTAAGTAGGCATATAAACAGATCCACATAATTTTGAGACATCAGTTTTCACTTTTTCCATGTAAATGATTATCTGCAGCACTCAACACTTAATGAGTGTTGTGCATGTAAAGCGTGTAGGTTGGGAGCCTGTCAGATGAAGTATTAGTCACTCATGAAATAATTTTAAATATTTTTTTTAAGTTTATGTGCACATGAAAATATACGTACTCCTGAATAGTTAGTTTAAGTATGTGTGTGAGTGCAATTTATACGTATTATGTACAAAATGCCTTTTGATGCTTGTACTGATGGTACTATGGATTGCTAGAAGTTTTGGGGCTTTTGAGAATCAACTTGGAATGGAAATTACTGAATTTGAAAATTGGTGCTGTTTAGAAATCTGAAGTTTATTTTTTTGTGGTTTTTAAAAAATTTTTCTGAAACAATGTTTTGAATCTGGAAGAATTGTGGTGGCAAAATAAGGGCTTGTCATTTCTTTCCTTATATATTAAACAGTGCAATGGAAAATTAGCTAATGGAGTCACCTCATCTCCTGAAGGGCTGTGATTCACATTACAAATCCCCATCATGCAGTAATTGCAGAGTTTTCAGTGTACTGCTGGTGGTGAATGCAAACTGAGCTTGCATAGCACAGAGGGGGCGATTTATTCTTGTACTCCAAAGTGGCATTTTTCAGGGCATTGACGGGCCTTAGAAATTTACATCACAGCAACATATCTAGGAACATCCTCACATAGTTTTCATCAGTTGCCACTCGAGCCCCCTTTAAAGCAATGCTGGTTGTACTGGTTGGAGCACTCTCCTAGCATTTGCTGAATTCTGTTTTTCAGTGCCATCATACCCCCTGGGCATAAATTGTGAAAAGAAAGGAAAAGTGGGGGAAAACATTTCTGGGTGATGACCAAGAAAACTTTGGTGGTGAATCAAAGCCTGCTCCATGATCCATTCACTGTTATAGGCCAAACTGCTTTGCAGGTCACTCCCAGAGTGCTGCCTGACACTGTGGCCCTACCAACATGCATAGGCACTGCCAGAAGAGCTTGGGCACAAATTCTGCCATGGACATCTTATTAGAGGCCTAGGCTATGCCACTCACTCTTGAATCATGCACAGCCTTGAAGGACAAGGAAACAAACAGTTCTGCCTAAATAGATGGCTTTTGGATGTTAGGTTTTGAAATATGACATTCTTCAAATGAGGATGAGATGAGGACCTAAGAAGAGAAATTATACCTGCACAGGCTAAGGAGCAGTGAGCCTTTCTAACACTAAAACTAACACTGATAAACGAGAATATATTGCAAAAGGAACTGTCACATCTTGACAAAGAAATATATCCCAGTCCAAACAAGTTTCTGCAACCCCAGATGGTTTCATAAATGCTTGATTATGTGATTTCCTTAGATCTGCAGTGCTCATTTTGATTGTGTTCAATCTCACCTTTTACATCAGGCTTTTGTTGTTAGGTATACTGATTTTTCATAAGTATTATTGACCTCAGGCAGGTGAAAAAGTTGGCAGTCCCTCAGCATTAGCTGCCCTGTCTCTACAGATACCAGCTAGCAGAGATGGTCAGGTTGAAAGCTTTGTCATCAAGTACTGGTGGTGAACCACACCTTAGAAATTTGGGGAAAGTGGGTGATGAAAACTTTCTGTTATTTCTGTGTTCTTTGTCTTAGTAATAGTTTCCTGCCATACCTCATTGTAGGTACAATGCATAGATTTCAAAAAAAAATCTTTGTTTGTTTTGTTTCCTTACAAATTTATGTATCTGTTGGCATTTAAAGATTCAGGTGTAAGACAGTAGTGGTCTGTATGCAAAGGGTGAACTTTGCAGAAAAGAAGAGCGTATGAATAATACAAAACAAAAAAGGAACAACAAGCCATGAAACTTTGATACCACTTTCGACTAAACCAGAAGACTTGCAAGGAATAGTGATAACAAAAAATAGATTAATACTGAATAAAGCATTCTACTATCTTTAAAAGAATTACTTATAATAAATATTCTGTGAGAATCCTAAAAACCCCACCAAAAAATGGAAAACAACCCACCCCA
>VYXC01012386.1:246790-283726 GCA_013397175.1 Platysteira castanea
AAAAGAATAATGTATGCTTTTTTTGTTTGTTTTAATTGACCAAAGTGGGTACTGCTATTTTTGCAGTGTGATGAGGTCCTTTTCTGTACTGAGAGGTGGACAGGGGATTTTTTTTTATACATACATATATATATATTCTGGGGTGGGGGGGGAGGATTTTTAACACTTTACAGTGTAGCTGTGAAGCAGTGCACCCTTAGCCAGGCAAGGGCTGCAAAGCAACTGTTCTGCCTACTGTGACAAACTTTCAAATCGGTTCCCTCTTTTTAACTTCCCACCTGGGGTGCAAGCTGAAATCATTTCTGGATTTAAAAAATAAATAATGAATTCTGTTGGAGGCAGACTTGACTTGAGGAAATTGTTTTACTTCAAGGTTTTTTTTCACAACAGAGAGAGACAGACAGAGAAAGAGGTCAAGACCCACAGTGAGATGAAGCCTTTTCCATTCTGGCAAAGATAGTGCATCCTAAAGTGTTCATGTTAGAAAATGTTTTTAGCTCAGAATGACAAAGACACTCATTTTGTCTAGGAAATGAAAGTACAGGGCCAAAATCTTTGCTGGCATAATTCCACTGACTCCAGTGGACTCTGGAGTTGCTCATGCAGAGAATTTGCACCCCCTTATCCTGCTTGATTTTTTTCCTATACATAATTTTTTTATATTCCACCCCCCTCTCACCCTGCCAAGTTTGTTAATTCAGCGTTTGAATTACAATTTTCAGCCTGCTTGGGCTATGTCAGAGGTTTGCAGCCTTCTCACAAAGCAGATCAGATGGAGAGCCCTGGGGTGTAGTGGAGAAGGAGTTTCTTTATGTACGGAATTAGACCATGGTGGAAATGAAAGTGTGTTTCCAGTAAAATCCCATTTTGCAGACCAGTAGTGGGCCTATTTCTGGTGACCTCTTTCACACCAGGGATCTTTGCAATGCATGGCTCAACAGGGGGCGAATTTTTCTTTAAAGCACATTCTCCTGTTAGGGTGAAAGCGCAGGAGTGTATAGCCATGTGGATGGGAAAAGTCATCCGTTTGCAGTTGTGTCCATGTTTTGGAGGTTCTCCTGCCCTGGAGCAGTCCCAGAGGTGCAGCTCTGGCAGCAGCCACCCCGAAGAGCACTGGCCAGGGGCATACCACTGTCAGTCCCTTCTGGCTCCAAGCGTGGCTAAGAGCAGCAGTGGTGGCACATCCCCATGACTCCAGGAAGAGAGAGTGTGTAGGCAGGGCTTGAATGGCTACAAAGACAGGAACTGTAGGGAAGTCTTTGAGATTTACCTAAACTGAAAAAAAAAAAAANAATAGAAAAAGATAAGACCCAGACGCAAAAATAAATGTGGGGTTCTTTTTCGGAGCCCCGCAATAAGTCAATTTGTTTGCTGAGCACCTGGCAAAGTGTGCTAGACCCAAGCACAGCGCGCCTCAGGCTCTGGGCTGGTATGTGTTGTCCTTTACACATGTCACAATACAGAGCGGTTTGGGAGCAGAGGCGTGCTGGGGGCATGTCCTTGATCAGTACCATTAACAAGGTGTTCTCTGAAAGCTTTTAATAGCACGTTGGGACAAAATTGGAACAAGTTCAGGCTTCAACACGAAATATCCAGAATGGTGATTGCCCTTTGTAAGAAGATAGATGTCCTTAACAGAGTTGTTTTTTTTTTTAAATTTCTGGCCTCCTGTATGAAAAAAAGCTGAGCTTAAAGATGCAATTTTTTAGAGATATAATCTCCTTCTTTATACTGGGTTATTCAACAACTGTGGGTTTTTGTCACCTGCCTCTCTAACAGAAAAGCCTGCTTGGAAGATAATGAACTTTTCATTTTTTGTATGTTTGGTTTTAGGTCGACTTTGTTGGTTGTTTTTTTTTAAGCTCAGCAGTCAAACGATTAAGATAAGATTGAGAACTCAAATCCAGTCTCTGGCCTCCTCCTTCACCAGGAAGTGTATTCTGACTGAATCGAGCCACCCCGTTCTATGTGCACTGTTCTGCCTTTATTAAGTTGCTTTGCAGCCCTGGCCTCATGGCTGTGCCACTGAAGTGTGTTTCCCCTGGAGTGACATGAACGCTTGAGGCTTGACTAAGGAAAAAAAAAAGGCAGTGAAGGAGACTGTACATAAAGACATGGCAAAAATATTAATTATAGCAATATAGTTGTGGGGTGATGTTCAGGTGGGCAGCTCCATTGAAAATATGTGAATGAGTTTGTGAAGCTGCAAGTAGCAAGAAGAAAGGATGATCTTCTGAATAAACCGCCTACCTTGTAGACAGTAATTTGTACACTGTATAGTTTTGTTAAGAATTTTTTTTTTTTCATTAAAATACCCTTGTTTGTAAAGCTAACTTTTTAACAATTATAATGGAAAAGCCTTTCCATTTTTAAACAAGAATATTCTTTGTTTAGAAACTGGACTTGGGTTAAAACTCTCCAGTTTCTTAATTTATGTATTAAAAAAAATCTGTCCATGTTAGGAGTTATTTCGCAGATTCCTGTGCTTGAAAAGCATAGGTTACTAATCCTTTAAAAATGTAAATGGAGAAAAGTTATATTTTATGAAGGTTATTTTGTTGTATTTAGTATTGGAAAAGTTGGTTTTCAGAGCATTTCAAAATGTTGGAAGCACCACTGTCTTTTTTATTAGTATATATGGCCTTTAGCAAAAGTTTTTGTGATTGTTACATGATGGTATTTAAGATTAGGTTCACAGAGCTATTCAGGATAGGCAGAGAGCTAAAACAGTACTTAAGTCTCACACAGCTGTGTCCTCAGGGAGCAGAATTTTGGATTTGCAACTTGTAGCTTCATAAGGACTTAATGAAAGAGATTGCACAAAGACATCTGTGACACCGGAGTGTGTTCTGTACCTAAACCTAAATTATATATATTGTGTGAGATTATGAAGGCTGCAGAAAGTTATCCCATATTCAGTGTACAGTTTTCACTTTTAATGAAACACTCTCTAATGTTGCTGGCAGTAAGGCCCCAGGCATGACATCCTTTATGGTTTACATGATCCTGTCAAGGTCTTTTGTTAGTGTTAACCAGCTGTATGCTCCTCGATTTTTTAATTTGGTTTCTATAGAAAACTTAAGAAAAAAAAAGAGAGAGTAAAGTCACATGCCAGCTAATCAAGTTAAACAGGAAAGGCTCAAAGCTGAATGTTTTACTCCATGCTGAAGGAGCTGAAATCTGCCTCCTTCTTATTTGCACTTTCTGCTAGTTCCCCAGTTTTATTAATTCCTCAAAATTGTGTGGGTGTGGTGGAGCACTGCAGTTGGAGGATAACATGGACCACTGATTTTGCCCTTTAACCCTGCACAATGACCTTTGCATCAGCCAAACTTATTGCCATGACAACTCTTTGTACTGTTTCCATGCCACAGCTCTGTTGGTCACGTTGTCAATAGTAAAGGGGACAAGTTGGAGACGGTCAATTTTTACATTTTTTTGTTGCAATTTTTTCTTCAATGGTTGTAAGTAGTTGTTTGTTTTTGTTTTTTTTTTTATGATAAAAGGGTTCACTAGTTAGTACTCTTTAGAAATATCTGTGTGTGGCAATTCAGATGTATGTTGAATTTGTGAAAAGGGCTTCAGTGCCACTAGCATCATGATATCCTAGAATAAGCCTTTGATACTTTCATTGCATGATACCGTAACAGTAAAACAAAAGGTGGCCTAAATAAAGGGAGAGCAGTGTGAGCTAGTGACACTAAAGCCAGTCTTTGTATTACTGTATTTTTGACAGAATGGTTTTCAAAACTGTGCTACAGGGACTGATGTGGCAAATGTATCTCTATATGCAGAAGGAAGTTTTTTAAGAAGTATGGCTTATTATGCATTCTTCATTGAGGGCATTGAAGTTGCATGGACTGATAGAAGTTGATGCAAAATGAGAAAGAAACAAAAACCAGCAAAATGTTTACCAAAAAACTCAAACAAATGAGCAGTGCCTGTTCAATTTCACAGTCTCTGTTGAGTTCAGTTGTAAATATGTTTCAGATAACATTTTCTTCAAAAATAATCTCTACAACATTGTAGAATGTGAGGGGTTCCTCAATCCCAGGAATAGGCTTCTCAAGAGCTGCATTAGATTATGTCTTCATCAAGCTGTTAATTTGTGCTTATATCATATAGAAATTTTAGTAATCTGGGAAGAGGCACCCCATCTCAATGATATTTCTCTGAGAAAAACTTTTGTAGGGCTGTGTGTTTCTTTAGATACATTTAGTACAACTGTAGGTGACAAGTAGTCAGTTATTGCTTGCTAGCTACATACCAGGGTTGATCCATTTTAAAACTTTTGGCATTTTTTCCCATACTGTAGGCCATAAATCCTGAAGGTTACATTTTAATTAAAAAGAAGGTGCGTGCAGAGTTTTTGTGTAACAAACCTTCACTAGTAGGATGCAGTACAGTACAGTACTTAATTTTGGAATTAGGGCCCTCTGGCATCAGACCTGATTTTAGCCTGAGTGTTAACAAAGGTTTTTATTGTGCCTGGTTGGAGGATAATAATGTTCTTTTTGGTACTTTTTTTTTTTAGGTTACAAATGAACTCAACTGCCACAAGTTTTAAACTGGTGTAAATCAAGCTTGACTTAATGTGATTGTTACTGTTATATCCAGCCTATACTGCTAGCAGCTGCTCATACTGCAGTCAATTACTGGAAGCGGATATATTTCCTATGCAAAAACTGTTTAAACAATAAAAATGAGCTATGCTACAGACCTGGTCTTATGTTTTCTTTTCTGTCTCTAACAGTCGTAATTGATAATATCTCAGAAACAAACCTTAAACCTTGTAGCCTGATAGCATGGCACAACTGATGGAGTTCTGTGTATACCTCATTTAGATTTACCATATTTGTTTGCACACATTTGGGCTTAGCTTACACCAAAAAAGGAGGCGAACAAGAAAAAAAGGAAATACAATCAGGTAATCAGCTCAATTTAAATTTTACATTTAGTTTTCATCATCATGTTTAACCAACCCTACAAATTATACAGGTGATCTTGATGCCAGACTGATTTTTGCCTTTATATATTCTTCACATGTATTTGTAGCTCTGTAGCCTATTATTTTATAACTATATAGATGCATAGCTAGTAGTTTCCTATCCTGTTGGAAAGAAAAAACACATTCCTAGGCCCCTATGCTACCTTGCTTCTTCTGAGAACCAAGGTTGAGACACTCTCCCATAAACAACTAGTGGGGAAGCGGGGCTTGAGAAGAGGGTCGAAACAAGAGGGGCAATTGCCTCATCATCTGTGTTTCTAATTGGGGATTCTTGTCAATTATGCTAATTTGCTAAACTTATAAAACTGTACTTGCTCTATGTCACGTGTGCATCTTTGGCACATTTTCAGCGGGTATTTTAGCATGTTGTGCACCTGAGGTGACCCTTCATAAAAAGTAACTGCATTTTTATCACCAAATTTAGGGACCAGAAAAAGGCAACAATCTGCAATGCATCTCCTGTGATGTAAGATTAAGCATGATAGCAGAAGGGCAGGAGACCTCTGTTTTCTTTAACATTATTGATTTTTGACAGACAGTCAACTTTTGATTTCTAAACTGCCTTCATGATACATTTTCATTGAATAAGGACAGTAAGATCCAATCTTCCCAAAATTCTTCCTGAAACCAGAACCTCTTATCTTGGGTCAAGATCTTTCAACTCTAAAAAAGAAGAATTATTTTGCGTAAGTGTGAATTAGATGTACATATGGGATGTTTCATTCAGTTCTTGTTCCAGGAAATAGACAGTTTTCTTAAACCTTTAGGATTCCATAAACCAATAGCAACAGTTAGCAAGTAACATGAATATGGTCAAAAGACTGGTGGGATAACAGTGTAAAGACTTCAACTGGGTTATATATAAATCATCAAATTTGTCCCAGAGTGAAGCTAAGCAGCTCTCCATCTACTTAGATAAAAGTATTCTGCGGTTTCTAGCCCATAAGCTTTATCCAGTTACAACCAGTAGTGTGAAAAAATGTAAAATGGTTTGTTATTTTTCCCTACTGGTTTGTTTACACAAAGACCATTTGTTTATGAAATGTACTAATTTTTTCTGTGGGAGGCCCTTTGTTGTGTGTGTGTCTTTCCAAAACAAATTGTCAGGCATAAAAATTTAGGAAATTCAAACCATCTTTCATGCTGGGGTATCATTAAATGATGTCATTTGACCATGATTTGAAGACTATATTAAGGACCTCAGGTTCCATGTTTAAATCTCCAAACCAGAAAATTTTCCTGCATAATCCACAGACAATTAAGTTCAGTCCTGTCTCCCCTTTTTGATAAGAAAATGCCCTATTTCTCCAGCCACTCTTCAGCCCCATGCAAAGCATGCCACTGATGAAGCCTGCAGCAATCCTGTGTGACTTTGATCCCCTGCTCTGTGCATGCCAGCTGTAGGGTGGCACTGATGAAAACAGTTCAGGAAAGAGAATGGCAGCTGCCTTGCACTGCCAGTGCCACAGCCAGGGCTGCTATGCCATGCTCAAGATACACAATACAGTGTCTAACAACACCAAAATGAAAGTAGCAGGAAGGAGAGAATGCAAAGACCATGACCTGCAATTTTGTAGTGAGTACAAAAAGAGGAACACTCCTGGTTCAGGCCTTTCTGCTTTCCCATTTGCAAGATTTTTGAGACGAAATGGACAAACAATTATTTTTTTTTTCCAAGTCCAGTGTTATTTTTGTATATTTACCCATGAGCTTAAAAGTTATAATTGAAAAATAACATAAATCTTGACACCAGATCCAAACACATACACAAGCAACAAAGTAGAAATGTGCAGTGCCACCTCACAGATTTTTGCTGCTTAAGTCACTACATGAAGTTCTTAAATCTTTGCTATATCTGGGTTTCTTTTTGAGTCTTATCGTAATTTCTATGCTGGTTAATGATCAAAATTTGCACATTATAAGTGTTGGTCTATCAGCTTCTGGTTTCTTGGGTAAAAGTTAAAGAGAACATAGTCTTAGCACCTTGCTTGTGAGCCTCGGCCCTTGGGGCCCCCATGTTTCTTTGGGGATGTTCCCCGATGTTCCGTTTCTTTGGATCCGTTCCCCTGAGAGCTAGGGAACCCTTGGGAGTGTTTAACTGCCAGTATCTGAGTCACATCCAGGAGTGTCTATGAACACAGAAGGTTATTGAATGCTCAGGACTGAAACAAATTTTGCCTGCAATTTGCTGGAGGGATGAAAAGTTCATCACTGCTATCCAGGTGATTTTCATGCACTTCGTTACATCTCCACTCAAAAGACCTGCAGCCTAAATTCTTTCTGGTAAGGTAACTACAGGATTGTTTCACAGGATTGTTTCATGGATAAGTTATATAAGTCACCCTCAGAAATGAACTATGAACTATGTCCACTAAGATTTTACAACAGAGACCAGACTAAATCCAACTGTTGGCATTGTCAGACTTTGACAGGCATATGCTGGACCTAAACAAGATCTTCATGAGAAGAGGTATCCTATTTCTGGCCTCAAAATACATCTTTAGAGTGTCCCCTAATAGTTTATTTAAGGACCTTGACATGAGATGAGCCACTATTACCAAGGCCATTACCCAAAAATGTTGATGGACTGAGCTGCTGAGAGCTGTAAAGATCTGTCCAAAGCTGAGCAAGGATTCAAGTGTGTCTTGAACTCAATTTACATTTTATGGCATTCACCATTATTTTATACCCTTGGTCCATTTTTCTTACTCTGCTCTCCAGACAAAGTATGGAGTGAACAAAGTTACAGGACATTGTAAAATATAAAACCTAAAAACCCCTGAACATATGGGAGCTATGAGAACACCACCAGTCTTTCATGTCAACACTGTCTAACAGTTGGTCTCTGCACATGCTGTTATGTGGTATCTAAACAGAACTTGCTGCTTTAAGAAAAAGGGAGTGAGGTGTAGGTAAGACCTGCTCCTCTGGAAAGTTGACTCATGCCAGTTGAGTCAGCAGAAATCCCTCAACTGATTTTTAACAAATCTTATTAAAAAATGCCTATATTGCTGTCAAGGCACCTTAATTAAGGTGAAGATGTATTTTTTTCCACGTCTTAATATGTATACTTTTTTTTTCCCCTTGTGGTGGATGCCTTAGGGTGGAAGGAGATGTTCAAAGCAGAAAATAATAGTTTCTGCTGCTAAGACGATGCTCACTACTAAGAAAACGGTCTGCATTGACTATATTTAGATGCACTGCAGGTGCCAAAACCAGCACATATTGCTGTGGGCAGACAGGCAAGAGAGTCTGATACACCACAGGACTGGGGCAGGGGTAAGAGATATATCTCCACATAACTGACAAGTCAAGCTCTGCAGCACTGTGAAGCTGGAACCATATCAATTGTAAGCAGCTGTATATTCAATTTTCAGAAACTCTCTGGTCAGATAATTGCTGATGTTTCAAGAAACGAATGGTGCCCCCAGTCAGAGCGCTGAAATGCCACACAATGCAATGAGGTCACCCAAGGGTAAGTGGGGGCTTTAGTACCTGAACACTTTTCAGGCATTATTCTGGTTCTAAAACACCTCTCTCCCAAATTATTTCAGATTGAAATATTTCCCTCAATGTATTTTTCTGCTGAAGTACATTGAAAAAATATCACAGTGGATTACAGTGGATTTGTTTCACAGACCAGAAAATTTGGATCCCTGAAAACCATTAGAAGTTGAGTGTATTTTCTGTTTCATGGAGACAAGAATACAAAGACAAGGTTGGGGGTTTTTTTGGTGGGGTTTTGGTTATTCTCCTTTGGTTGCCTTTTTTTTTTTTTTTTCCTTCTTTTTAGGTGGTTTGATCTCTTCCCACCCTCAGTCCCTCCTTTTGAAAGAATGTGATATAGGAATTCACTTTGTATCCAATACCTAAAATATCTAATGTATGCTAGTTTGTTTTGGTTTTGAACAGGGGAGGAGGTCACACACCACAATATTCATAAAATACACTCAGTAACAAGAAAATTAACTAAATATAACACAATATCTCTATGACTCAGAGCTTGCACAAGTTGGAAATATTAATATGTGGACGGTAAATGAGTTAGAGCACTTTGGAGGATGTGAAAGTGAGGTAAGCTGATCCTGCAAACAGATGTTCACCTGTTAAGCTTCTTTTCTTGGTGCCTTCTGGGCATGCTATGCAAGCATCACACAAGGATGACTGTGCCTTTACAGGTGCCAGCATCACTCTGCTCAGGAACAGACAGCAGCAGGAGCTATGGGGTCCTGGCCAGCCTGGGCTGGTGTATCAACAGGAAGCTCTCCCAGTATGTGCTGTGGATGGTGTGTTCCTCTAGGACAGCGGCTTTCGGTCTTTGGTCCTAAGAAATCCTGGGGATCTTTGGAACTCTTCTATAAAGGAGTGAAATAGGGAAGATAAAATGAGTGCTACAACGATGGCCTTCTAGTAGCTAGTTTTCCTGTCACACCACTATGTTTTGAAGGAGATATGCAAGGCCCCTTCACAGCAGTTTTTTGATTTATAACCCTGTTCAGACCTGGGATGTTTCATGCAAAGAACAATGTGAGGAACAGAAGCCCCTTCTATCTTATACATTTACAAGTTAATTCACTTTGCATTTTGATAGTTGTTCAAAGGGTCCCAGAGATGCCATGATGATTTTTTGTTTTTCGTATACCCCTCTTAAACACCCTTTCATATACCCTTTTATGCAGCTTTTGTGTATCCTTAGGGTTTTTAGCCCCCATACTTGTATTCCCTAAGTCTGATAACTAGCTTAGACCCAAAGTTCCTTAAGCCAAGAGACCAAACATCTTGGAAGCCTCACAGTTGGGGGTCAGAAAGCCCCAGACACCAAGGTCCTCTCCAGAACACGTTCTGTAAACCAAGATAGGCCCATCCAGGGGGAAGGTTCCTCAGGATGGGGGCTTATCTTGAGCCTCTCATTGGGGAATCTTTGATAGATATGATAATGTGCAAGATCTATAACTGTATAAGCAAATCATTGTGTGGGTGCATTTCTTCCAGGGGGGCACTTTCAGGTGTGCATTTTCGGTGTGCATTTGGGGGTGCATTCTACCTGGATGTGGTGCACCTGAGGATCCTTAAATAAATAAAGAGGTAAAACCCTTTTTTCCCCTCTAACCATGTTTGGCTTTTATTTCTAAGCCCAGGGAAAGGCAACACCAGGAGGACGATATTAGGGTAAGACAGGAAAAGAAAGAGTCTTGTCCTGTGCTCAAGGACGAAATTTGGCTGGCCATGGCATCTCACTGTGAAACATCAAAACTCTCTGTTCCCTGTGTTCTAGGAACTGAAAAGACAGACAGCTGACCTATCCAGACTCACAGCTGGCTTCATAAACAAGTTCTGCTGCCAGTCCTGTCCTCGTCTTTCCATGGGCTCACAAGGTTCTTCTCCAGTATGCTCAGTGAACCCCCTTCCCTTTCCTGCCTTTACCCTAATTCTTCAATTGCTTAGGCTCCTCACTTACCATTCCCCACTATCTCAGCCTGGTATCAGTGGGAGCTTCTCTCATGCCATGTGTCCTCCTTGTCTCTCCTGAGGATGAAAGGTGGTGGAGTTGGATCACTCTCCCCCAGGGAGGGAGGTGGCAAACCATGGGTGAGCAGGAGCTCTAGTACGATCCCTTCCCACCCCAGGGAGCAGCAGAGGGACAAGTGAGTACCAAGAGCACCTGCAGAGATAACAGACATCCTACTCTCTTCTTCACCTCCAGTGACACCACTTTTGTAAGGAGTAGCTATGCCAGGGCACCCTCTCCAGCCTGACCTAAGGTGGGCTGACTCAATGTCTCAACAGAAGGTGGGACCTGCTGCGTTCAGTCATCTCAGAATTAAATTTTCAGATAAAGGTATATGTTCTGTCTTGGCTGCACTTCAATCCAGTTTTTAATGGCAGCTACGAAAATAAACGACCAAAAGCTGAGGGTCTATGGGTCAACAGCGTGTTGTTGCTTGGGGCTGGAGTGTTTTGTCCTGTAGAGACCCTCAAGTAGTTTTGTAAGCAAAGTCAATTTCACTTTGATGTATTTGTTCCAGGGTTGTGGTGAAAGCAAGAAAGATTTTACAAAGATGGACGAGTTCTGCTGGTAGAAAAAGCATTTCTGAAGGGCCTTGTTAGGCATGACTGGGGCAATGTCCAGAAGTATCCAGCAAAGGGGAAATTCCTGCAGGCTGGTCATAGTACACGGCAAAATTACGATTCTGAATGATGTTTTCTAGCAGTTAAGAGTAAAAGAGTGGATTGGGAACAATCTATAAAAATGAAGGAAGGATTGGTATAGAAAGGGAATATTTCAAATGAACGGCACCTAGAAGCAGCTTTAAGGATGAATTCACTCACTGTTCCCTGGGACAGGCAGTACCTCAGGGGCTCTGTGCTTCAGTCAAGTTCCCAGGCTGAGAAAGCAGGGAGGTGTGAGCTGGGGTCAGGAGCCTGCTCAAGGACCAAACTGTGCTCTGTGCTTGGTACCATGCACGCTGATATGTGCAGCACTGTGGCAGGTCCCAGGTGTTGTACCACGGAATCTGTAGGAGATTAAAGGCAGAAATATTAAATAGTCTGTAAGGAGGAGCTTAATCTCTAATGCCTCCATCTAGTCCTGTCTAATGACTCCAAACTTAAATGCTCTGTTCTTGGTCTTGTGTGCCACTATTCAGGCATACTGATGACACCTGTATGGTGTAAAGATACTTAGGCTAAATTAAAAATCTGCTTTTTAAAAAAATCCAGGCACTTTCGGAGGGGCATGGTTAAACCACAATTATCATTAGCTCTTAGTAAAGCACAGACTAGATGTTGGAGATTATCTCAGCATCTCAGACTCAACAATTTTTAATGTTGTTTCATAAGCAAAAGTAACCATTGAAGCCAGTATAATTTTAAGGCTGTGTTCTGACAGCAACACACTTAACTTTCCAGTTGATTTGCAGGTAAAATATATATGTATGTCACCAATGGCTTAAATGTGAGTGCTCTTAGCAGAAGCACAGTCTACTGAATGATGATTTACAATAATCATTTTCAAAATGAAAGCCCATGGAGACTGAAAGCTGGAATAGTTAGGCTTTAACCTTCCTGTATCTTTGTTTCTGTATGGTCAAACAGGATAACAGCACTTCATGGTATGGTCTACTTATTTAGCTCATGGGAACTTATACCCACAGATTTCACTGAGGCTTCTAGGTGTTCCCATTAATATAAGTAAGAAACTACTATCACTATTTACTTGTTACTGTTACTATTACTTGTTACTATTACAAGCTCAATCCACATTTTTGGAAGAACCAGATTTTGTAGCCTTCTAACAGAGCTTGTTTTCACAAAAGTTTGAGTGATGATCAGTGTTTTCTCTCTCCATGGAATTCACTTGACTACATTAAGAGTTTTAATGGATCTCAAATTCTTCAAACTTCAAGCCGAAGTTTTCTAGCTTGAATGCAGGAATCAAAATCACTTCCTCTACAATCAAAATTTTCTTGCAAGTCAGAAACCTTGCAAAGAATGAAAACATTCACCTGTTTGCCTTGGCTCCCAATACTACTCTGCCTTGTTGTCACTGAAATATGTAGAATCGTCTAATTTCCACAAGTGGTCTTTGATTAAGCAGAAGGTCTGGCCTGGTCATGAAATAAATACAAGGATATTATTCCAGTGATGTCATCACCCTAGCAGTTATAGGAAAAAAGTAAATATTAATGACTGCTGCTCAAAGCCAGAGCCTTTGCATTGCTAAAAATGTAGCATTAGGTTGCATTTTGGTGCTGAAGCTTCCTTTCCGAAGAGGAATTTGGGAAAGCGAAAACTTTCTCCAGTGAAGACAACCTTAACTGACGTAGTTAAGAAATCTGATTCTTATGGAAAGGATAAAAATTCCCCTGAAAACTACATAACTCCATATATGGGTTCTGTACCTGGGGGTAGACAGCTGAGATGCCTGATCCAGTATAAACAGTAGATTACCTCCACAGCAGGCCACTGGAAATGTTGAACTCCACATGCAGGAATAACTGGAGAATAAAGTTCCCAAAGTTGAGTGTTTGCCTACAGTTTTTTAACAATATCCCCATTTACTATTTCCACATTCTGTATTAAGTTCCTTCTTTTCAGCTGTTTCAGTGATGTTGAATACACTAATAGGCAAAAACTAATTCTTCAGCTGGAGGAATGTTATCAAATTACTTGATTGCTGACAGTCCTTCACACAATTTGCATGATCAGTTTGGTTCTGTTTCCATTTTGATTGTACATTCAGAACCTGAGTGAAAGTCTTCGGTCACTTACCAAATGCCTGTTTTATGAAAACGTTCTCTAAAGTATGGCTTCATTGAAAGTGATCAAAATTAAGAAAGCTGGGGAGATGTATATCTCTATGGCAAGTCAGCTCACAAGTGAATGTGAATCAGCTTTAAATAAAACAAGTGTCCCATACAGAGGTGTGGAACCTTGCAGCTGAACAGCTGCTCGAGAGCACAGCAGCGGTGACCTGCTGACCTGATGAACAAAGCTGCAGGGCAAACACTGTAAGGTGACAATAGGAACTGCTGTCAATAAAAGGCAGGAAGGTATTGCTGAGTTATGGCCTGTTTTGCCATTTGCAGGGATCAAGAGTGGCAGGAGAAGCACATCTGTTGGTCTTGCCTAACGTTCTTCCATTGTTTTCTGTCAAAAACTGCAGATGAGGAACCCACCTGCTAAGGGATTTGGTGTCTAGGTCGATAGGAAAGAAAACCCAAGATTCTTCTAAAAATAATTAAGAGATGCCTTTAGACACTATTGAACAAGCTGCTGCCATTCTTCAGTCTGCCTAGCATCTATGTCATGTGTTGTGAGGGAATTTGTATGCTGCACAGAGTCCAAAATTTTTTAAATCATAATTTTGTGCCATGATGTGCTCAGAGCCAACCTCATTTATTGCTGTTAACATGCCTAGCATGATTTGCAACTTCTGTTCTCCTCATCTGCTATGTGTTTTGTTACCTTAATCACTTAGAAGATATTTGTCTTCTGATTAGGTTTATGCTGATTAGATATTCCTTTTTCTCCAAGACAGCAGCTAACTAATCTAGCACAAAATTAGTAAGGAATTTAATGACAACTACTTTCACAAACCTTGCAAGACTTTTTGCTAACTTGAACACTTTAATGAATAATTTGGGATTTCAGTCCTCTCAAGTTGAAAGAAAATAATCTGACATCTTCTCTGATGAATTTGAATGCTATGTTTTAAAAAAACCCAAAAGACAATAGCAAGAACAGCAACAAAACCAAACCAAACCCAAAAACCATACAAACAAACCAAAAACAAGAAAGGAAGGAAAAAAAGAGGAACTGTCTGCTAAAAAGATGCACAAAAAAGGAGAGATGTAACACGACAAAAATGATAAAGGAAACAAAAGGTATTAAAAAAACCCCACAGGTAATGTGGTTTAGAGGACTCAGAATAAGGAGGAGCCAGAATATATTAGGAACAAAGAAACCCTTGCAGTGAAACAGGGCCATTACCAAATGGAGATGATGAAACTGCCATAATGATGCTGGAAAGACTGATTCCAGAAAAGTGCTCCCTTAATGGTGTTCCTATTTGCAAAGAAGCAGAAAATAGTCCCTGTATGTCATCAGGATACCGACGTGCTTCTCAGTCCTTTGCCAAGGATGAAGGGCAGTATTTGCAAAGCACACGTTGGGCCAGAGTGGGGTCCTCAAAGAGAGTCAAAGGCTATTTATATCTGCTAGTATATAAATGTGGAATTGAAACTAGATGATATTTAGGATGCCTTCTAACCCAAACTATCCTATGATTCTATGAAATATATTAACTTAATATTAAGCATTATAGAAGTTCCAAAAGCCAGAAGAAGTGTTAAAGTTTGAATGGGTAGTTTGAAAAATAACTCTATCATAAAGAGTAATGAGAACTGAAAAAATCCAGACAAGGTAATCATAGAACCACAGAACCGTTAAGGTTAGAAGAGATCTCCAAGATCGTCAAGTCCAACTTTCAGCTGAACAGTACCATGCCCACTAAACTTTATCCAGAAAGTGCCATGTCTACTTTTTGTTTGAACATTTCCAAGGACTGTGACTCTGCCACTTTCCCGGGCAGCTTCTTCCAATGTTTAACCACTCTTTCAATAATTTCTCCTAATATCCAACTTGAACCTTCCCTGGTGTGACTAGAGGCCATTTTCCCTTGTTCTATTGCTAGTTGCCTGGAAAAAGGGACTGACCGCCACCCTGATACAACTCCCTTTTGGGTACTTCTAGAGCACCTTAAGGTCTCCCCTGAGCCTCCTTTTCTCCAGACTAACAACCCCAGTTCCCCCAACCATTCCTAATGAAACTTGTGCTCCAGACCCTTCACTAGCTTCATTATCCTTCTCCGGACTCATTCCAGGACCTCAACGTCCCTCTTGTCATTAGTGCCCCAAAACTGAACACAGAACTTGAGGTGCAGCCTCACTAGTCCCAAGGACAGGGGAATGATCTCTTCTGTGGTCCTGCTGGTCACACTATTGCTGATACAAGCCAGGATGCCACTGAACTTCTTGCCCACCTAGGCACATGCTAGGCCATGTTCAGCCTCTGTTGACCAGCACCCCCAGGTCCTTTTCTTCCAAGCAGCTGTCCAGCTGCTCTTCCCCCAGCCTGTTGCATTTTTGCATAGGATCACTATGACCCAAGGCCAGGATCTTCCACCTGGCCTTGTTGAACCTCATACCACTGGCCTTGGCCCATCTATCTAGCCTGTTCAGATCCCTCTTGCAGAGCGTTCTTACCTTCCAGCAGATCAACACTCCCACCCAACTTGGGACGTTGCTTTGGCTTTTACATGCGTCTGCAGTGATAGTGAAAGTAACACGGTTATACTGCAGTAGTTCAAAGATGAACATCTACAGAAAAAAAACAGATCATCTTGGAGGAAAAAATGTTTTACATACTTGGAATTCAGAAAAAAAGGATTGTGGGAAATTTAGAGTGCTTGACCTGGTTTCTTTATCAAATATGCATGACAAATAATGGTAGGAAAATGCCTTTAAGCTGAAGCCAGGCAACTTAAATGAAAAAAAAAAAAAAAGATTTTATTTTTTAAAGATTGATACTACTAATAAGCAACAAAAGGAGATGGCAGAGTCTTCAGCTCTTGTATTCAAGTAAAGTACACATCTTAAGCTGTTTTTCCATCTAATGCAAAAATTATACTCATATCAAAATAAGAATATCTGGATAAAATTAACTAAACTGTCATGACTGGACTTCAAACCAGACTGGTGCCATACTGTGTTACTTAGCGCCTTTCGCGGACGTCTGTTCGTGAACATGTAATGCTTTAATTCCTTCTGCTAGCTTTCAGTGCTACTGCTGAGGACTGACCTACTGATAAGAAATACAAAGGAATATATTGAAAAGGTTGTTGTAGGAGTTGTGGAAGCAGGAATTATTTAGAGGTTTTCTTTCTTGACATTTCATTCTATATACAAATAAAAAATTCTTGGTTCTGAAATCAAATTGACTGACGGATATTGAACTGTACCTTACACCTTCAAAATAAACTCTGTACATTATCCAACTTTGGTTTTAAAAGTTTTATTTCTGTTTGAGAGGCTTCATCAGTTTTTATTTTAAACTTTGATTTGCTATTTATAGTTTAATTATTTTTAAATAATCTATTGAAATATTTACTGACTTCTACCAGGGTTTAATTTCCTTTAAAAAAAAGGGATTTTACTTTTTTCTTTTCTTTCCTTTTCAGACTATTCACACTTCAGGTGAAGTTTGTGCAGGGGAACTCTTTGTATGTGTATGTTGGAGATTCAACTTTCTTGAAATCAGAATTTCTCCTTTTGTGTCTGTGGTGGGTTGACCTTGTCTGGCTGCAAGACCCTTACCCATCTGCTTTCCCAGTCTTCATTCTCAAAAGGATTGAGCAGAGAAAATAAGATGAAAAAGATGTTGGATTGAGATAAAGACAGATAGGTCATTTAAAGCCTCACAAGCAAAACACACTTGGCATATGGAAAATTAATTTGATTTTTAGCCATTTAAAAATAGAATGGACGAGAAATATAGACAAAAACTAAAACCTCTTGCCTCTAACTCCCCCTTTTTACAGGGTACAACCTCACTCTTTCATTCTATTTTAATCCTCTCAAGCCATAGGAGCAGGTTTGTACATGATTGCAGAGGTGGAAATGGCACACAAAACAAACTCATGAGACTAAAAGTACAGTACAGGAATAGGATGATCCCAGAAGCCAGGTATTTTTCCTGTCCCACACAATACTTTTGGAGTGAAGGGAAACACACAGAAGTGGGCTGCAGCCCTATTACAGGAGTTCCTGGTGAAGGCACAGCCAGTAGAAAAGTGGTGCATGAAACACAGCTGGCTGTTTCTCAGCCGTTTTTTTGGTATTCCCAAATGTTCGATATCAGCTGGAGTACTGACAGGTATTTCAGGATCTGGGACTTCAAAATCAGGCTGTAGATCACTCAGACTTTTCCACAGATATCATTTCCACACCTCTCTGCTCATTGTGGTAATTCTCATGTCACAAGATACTCAGGTCTTGTGATATTACGTGCTTAAAGACAACAACAGAAAAAGAATGGTTTTTTGGATGCGTATTTTTTTTGAAAATACGGAACCATTTTTTCCCATCAAGAAATTTTAAAAAATTTTCTTGGGTGGGATTTAGGATGTTCTGCCTAATGACTGAGACAGAGTTTCAAGATTGCATATTAGAACAACTAAAATATTTCTCTCCTTGCTGGGCCTTACAGGATTGTACTATCTTATGTTGCAATTCAGTGACACACGGGTTCAAATACAATATTTTGAGAGCTCTTTTTTAGAGCAGAAGTCAATTCAGATTCAGAGTGGGAGCACAGTAAAGAAACCCAGAATCAGAGAGAGGTAAAGTAAGAATAACAGTATTGCTGGTCTCAGTGTTGGAACATCATTAGAGAACTGACAATTATTATGGGATTAACATGTTTCCAAAAAGCCAATTTAGCAAAACACTACAATGAGCTGTGCAAATAAACCTATATGATAACAACAATGATTACACTTTTCTGTATTTTTTTACTGCCAGTATTCCTGAAGTGTCCTGACGACTTCTAAAATATTGTTACTTATGAAAACAGAGCAATTTTGAACTCAAGAAAGACTTGCTGTTTTATTTATTAGATTAAACCAAAGCATTATATTCACTGAAACTTGAGTTTCAATGGCTCTTGCTCAATCACAGTTCATATTTATGTATTAATAATTCAGGAATCAAAATGCTTTTTGTGTTAGACAAAACCTGCCACAGCAAATGTCACATAAACAGATGCATCAAAACACAGGAACACAGAGCAGCCAAAAAATAAGAACACACGTACAGAAACATTTGTGTTTTTGTAAAGCACATACATTGTGCCTTTGTGAACAATGAAATGGGAAAAAATTATGAATGAGTCTGTGAGATAAAATTACTGTTAGACAGTGGTCATTACTATTGTAACATTTATCAAATCTGAGCAGCCATCAAAACATCTGGCTTTAACAAACATGTAGGGGTTTGAGTCTTCCTTTGTCCTAGATACGGTTCATCCTTTTTGTCTATGTCCATTGTCAGACATTTCATATTTATTTCAAGCTAAATTTATTTCAAGCTAAATAAACTATACTTTTTTCTATCAGTGCATGGGGAAATCAAGGAATATGTTGTTTTGCCTTGTGGGTTTTGTTAGTTTATTTATCTGTTTTCTTTCCTGCACATTCAGTTTGGTTTTAAGTAGAAATAGCTCAGATCATCATGCTAGTGTCTACAGAACACATAATGAGAAAAGTGAACTTTGCTTCAGGGCCTTTTTTTGAGTAGCCTTTTATAAGCTTCTCTCAACCATACACTCTCCTCGTGCTGCAAAAACAAAATCAGGTGCTCTGCCTGTCTCATCTGAATGATCTCATCTGACACTGAAATGAGTTCTACACTTGAGATAAGTTTGCAGGGCCTCTTGGGGTAACCTATAAACTGACAGACTCACCACTAGTGATGAGTCTGTCACCAACTGATGTGGCTTGGCACAGCTGGCAATGTAAGCTCAGTAAATGACAGAAACTGAGTGAAGACGGAGGTTGAATTTACACCACATATATCAAATAAGGGGCATTTTCTCAAGGGGATTAAGTGAACAAGTAGAAGAATATTTGGCAATGGGCCAGGTACTCACCAGTTTATGCACCCTGCATTCAGCTTCTGCCCCGGGAGCATGGAGGGGTGAGGAAACATTTATCTTCCTAGAGATACAGGAATGAATTAAGGTAAGAGGTACTTCCCTCCTCCATTCCCCAAAACACACTACTTCTCAAAGTCAGGCAGGTTTTGCTCAGATGCAACAAAGAGCACATTAAAACAAAGACGACAACAAAGAAACTATGCAAAGGAATAGATCTTCTTACCAAGGTTACTCATCACAAGAATGCCTGACAAGCAAAAATGCCCAGGGATCAGTTTGAGGTGGGAGGGAAAAATTGTCTGTAAAAGCCAGCTAAACTTTGCAATTGCAATAGCATAGTGCCATTTTTAAGTTTTTTCCTTCTGAACCTAATGACCTAACCTAAGAAATTGCTGTGTCACATTATAAAAAACCCAAACAAAACCGAATACTTACTCTTTCTTTTGTATTGCTTTAGTCTATGGAGTTCACAGGCAATGAGGATCACCTATTTTTTTGTGATGCATCTTTCTCTTCAGGGGATGGCTACTAACTAGTTTCAGTTCACATGAAAATAGTTCATAAAATAACTCCTTTTCTGGCCCATGACCACTATGAGTTTCTTACACTGCATTAAGGGGATGGCTGAAGTGTAAGCCACATGGTTTGTCCTGGAGTATGAAGCACATCTTCGAAAGAAGCAGTTAATTTCCTATAGGTGAAAGACAAACTTTTGTTTCTACAAGGAAACATCTGCCTTACAAAATGCAGTAAGGCAGTAGATCTCTGATGACATGGTAAAAAAATGGGCATTTCTCTAGTTAAAGAAAAGCTCAGAAATTAACTTTTTCTGTTAACTTCAGAAAGACTGTCTGGGGTTTGTGAGAGGAAATCTATGGAGTAACACACAATGTAGGATTTAGTTAAGATGAGGCTTAATAATGATAAACTGTGGTTGGTTTGGGATTTGGGAGAGGTTTATTAAAATGCCCTTTAGGCTCCTAATAAAAAAATTTCCCCAAGTTCTACCTTGAACATAAATTCTGGCTAATGTCAACATTCACCGAATATTTTGGATTTTATTTTGGTAGTTCATGAAATGGGAAATGCAGCTCATCATGCACACAATATTTGTAACACCTGCTAAAAGTGAATGGAGAAAATTAGGAAGCATTACTACCACTAAAAGAGATTGGCAGAGATTACCACTAAAAGATTTTATTTTAGGACTAAGTTGTGGTGGTAGCAGGTATAAAGCATTCTAGCTTCTGCTTCTCCTGAATATCATCTGATCATGCAGACTTTAAGTCACACCATTTTTCTTGTGCATGTCTTAAATTCTAAGGTAGCCAAAGATAAGATTGTATACTGAAATGTAATCTGAATTACTGTGCCACAGATCCTACTTAAGGCCAGCCAGAAAGGCAGTGGTTTTAAACACATAGGCCATGTATTTAAAGACACAGCCTCTCCTTTCAATTAATTGCTTTATTCCTGGCTGCTTTCTCACAAAATGTTCTAATCCAGATTCTGTCTACTGTGCTATTAAAATTTCCATTTACTTTTGCCGGTCGTCCCTGTCCCTTGCTGCAGTAATTCAGCATTTCCTGACAGAGTGGTTGCTTGCTGGCACTACTAATATTGTGCAAGTTAGCTTCATTAGAGGTGAACTACAAGGGCTGGAAGGATAGCATTATCAGAAAGATGCTCCTCTTTATCTCCCATTCTCAAGTATCCTGTTTCTTTCCACCTTAAACCAGCTGGCAAATTTATAGTGAGATTTTCCCCCCAGTCTGGTCATCAGTTTAGTTACTGCAGCCCCCTCCTTGGTGAAAACGGCTGAGCTGTGCTGCACCACTGTTATGGCTGCAGAATGACCTGGAGATCTGAAGCAAAAAACAGATGTCTCAATAAATTTTTGTCAAAATGTAATTATCTTGGGAGCAGGGAAACAAATGGAGGGAGAGGCAGAACCAGATGCGTGACTTTAAAATATGCAATCATAGTTACAAGGAAGTTTTGAATAACTACGTGGAAGAGCCAGTGATTGCAGTACAGAAAAGTCCTTCACTTCTCATGATTGTGATTTCAAATGAATCCTGAAACTCAGCTTCTGATAACAGTGCTCAAAGCAGAAACAAGGAGGGCTGCGCAAAAGAAATCATCCTGAGTGCTTTTTCACAGATAAATCTTTTCAAATATGACAGGCTATCTTTCCCCAAGGAATCCAGCCAAGCTGCTTCTTCCTTTTCAGTGAATAAAACACGATGAACTGTAGATTTTGTATGGTAAGTAATGGTGGGAGTTCATTTCTCTAAAACATCAGGTTAAATGAAACAAGTAGGGAAAACTAATTTACTCAATCAGTGTGGGGCTACAAGGTCCAAAAGGAAATAATTTTAGTGGTGGTTTAACATTAGATAATTTGATTAAGTTTCAAAGATAATTTTTTTTTTTTTTAATCAGAAAAGACAGCTGCATTTAAACAAAATATTGTGAAGAGTCAGACCAGTTTGTTAAGCTGCCTTTTGGGTGAATATAAAACGCCATATTCAGCTGCTGTGAATAATGTTGCAGAAATTCTAGACCAGACAGCTTCCTAGGAGCACCCAGGTTCTCCTCCCACTGTGCAAAACTCACTGCCGTTCCCTGAAGCACTGCATACTGCAGCTTGGTACGTCCACTGACCGATCACCTCACCAGAAATGCTTGCGTACACCTGAAATGCCAGGTGCAGCCAGGCTCCCTTCCACAAGTTCTTCTCTTCAGGGGACTTGCTGGAACTTTTACAATTAGAAAATGTTTCATAAATTACACCTCTACTGAGGCAAGTTTTAGCTCACTCTTTGGAGAGGCTACTCCATCATTTCCCCTTTTTGTCTCATGTTCTTATCTGTGCTGTGAGTATAAAGGATTCTGCTGTTGTTTATCTTCACATGGAAGTAACAGTTTATGGGAAGTGTTCTCACAGCTTGGAAGGTAGCTGGCTGGGATCCATTCTGTGAAGAAGAGCAAAGATTATTCAGGAAATAGTAAAACTTTACTCCTGTAGCTGACACCTTGTTTAAACACTTTCAGGTTTGGACACATCCATGGCCAATTTATGACATCAAAAAGAGAAAATATGCAAGCCAGTTTTCTTGAAAAGGGAGGTTGGTTCCTCCAAGTGGCCTTGTGTTACATGTGCTGCCAGACACAAAGTCAAAATTTTTGCTCTGTCCATAACTTAAGAAGCGTCTGGGACCCCTTACTTAATCTCACTAGTGAAAGTTGTGTTTCTGATTGTTTAATAAATATGATGACTGAATTATAGAAGAGCTTAGAAACTTTATCGGCCTGACAGTTTTTCCCCTTCATATGGCCCATTTTATAATTGATATTCAATAATGTTCTCCCACTCCTCAAACACCCAGTGTTCTTTAGTCTTCAAGGCCATTCTTTTAAAGGCAAGGAAGACTAACACTGACTGACTCTAATAATGAACATAGATTTCTCCCCCACTGATAGATTTTCAGTCCTTTCTAAATAATCATTGGATAGAAAAGAAGTGGAGAGGAATTAAAACTAGGTGTGAATCAAATTCTGGAGTTTGTTGTAACAAGTCTACTGAATTTTATTTCCCTATTAATAGTCCCAGCCCTAAAAGGCTTGCATGATGGATGCTGTTCAAAGATAACTTAGGAAGAGAAATTTTTGTTTTTCTCTGTTTCAGACTGAAGCTGAAGACTGAAATTAGAAGTTTAATTACAAGTTAATAATTTATTCAGTAGAACAAACCTAACAATATCAAAGATACTTAATAGATTAGTTATCCAGGTTACTGATTTTCAGTGGCAGTGGACAGCTGATTTTAGCTTTATAGGCAGACTTCAAAAAATCTTTTGAAGATTTAAACATGAACATAAAATATCCTCAGGTGTAAGAAGTAACCTGAGATCTAAGACACAGGTGGAAAGAACAAAGATCAGTGTGATCTTTAATATATCTAGTTAGAACTGCCTCCCTATGGAGGTGCCCAGGTTTTTCCACTGCAGTAATTTATTTTCCTGTAAATACTAACATAGCCAAAAATACATCTAAGAATCAAAATTAAGATCTGATATTTACAAGTTCTAGATTAATTTCTTTATTGAAAGGATGTCCAGGCACTGGAGCAGGCTGTCAGGGAAGTGATGGAATCACTCACCCTGGAAGTGTTAAAAAAATAAATGTAGATATGGCACTGGAGGATGTGGATTAGCTGTGAATGTGGCAGTGCTCAGTTAAGAGTTAACTCAATGATATTAGAGGTGTTTTGCAACCTTAAAAATTCTATGATTCTATGAAAGAAAACACATAGATGAAGCATTTAAAAGAACATTATCTCCTTACTTGTTGGAAAGGTAGTAGAGCATTTTGTTATATATTCAAATTGTTCTGCAAACTACAGGATTAATTATGTTTATTTGAGTGGTAATTTGGGCCAGATTATCAGGCTTTAGTACTGCATGCAATACCTTTGTCTATTGGGTTATACTTAGTATTTTATTTCAGCTATGGTATTAATTAATAATTAATGTTAATTGCTATTTTATTAAAAAAATATATATTTGCAATCTCTTATAAGGAATGTTGGAAACTTGATTGTAAAACACAGATACATCTGTGGACTGTACCTTTTTTTTTGCCCTTATCAAAGTTCTCAGAGAGTACATCATCATTTATAAACATGCACATATGTATTTATAAAACAAGAAATGCTGGGTAGGAAATCCTGAGATGTGCAGGGGCTAAGCATGACCTGCTTGACCTGTAAAGTAATAAATAAATAGTCTCCTCCAGGTATAAATGGAGAATGCAAAGTTCTGCAGTCTTTTTCAAGACTGAAAAGTGATAAATTGAAATTCAGAGCTACAGGAAAAGAAGGTCAGAATAGAAACCACTATATGACCTTTGTAACATCTTATTGTAGGAGTAGGCATATGCATCTATATAAACAGGATGTTAATCATTTAGCCTGTGAATTGAAGGAGCACCAAGGACAGAAATTAGTAAATACTTCTCATTTCTTGATGTTTTAAATAGCCTGCTAGCTAGTCAGAGAACTGTCTTTTTATAGAGCAGAAAATGTATTTTCACTAATGCATTGTATCAGCCAGATAACCAGATGAAGAGTGAAACTATCAAACAAAGAAGATCATCTGTGCTCCACTTCATTATACTGACCATTCTGGACATGTGCAACATTTATTGCTAGTTAAATTTTATATGCTTAGCTTTAGAAAACTTTAGAGATAGAGGTTAATATGCAAAATATCTAAGTTTTCAGAGCTTTATGATTGGAAGTTCCTGGATTCTTTGTCCTTGATTTACGTTAGATAATCAAGTAGTGGTGGGATTTAAGCATAAATGCTGTAGTTTTTCAGCATAGAATCTAAGGTTGTCACAGCCATAAGCAAAGCAGTGACTGAGTTACAATTTTTTATGTTCTCATTTTATATAAAACAAAACATCGAAAAACATAGCATAAATTTAACAAAAGTAGCATAATTCAGTGTGAACAAAATTAGTTTTAAGTGCAATTGTTTTGCTGCCCCACATGTTAATAAGATTAGAGCCTAAATCAAAAAACATATTTAGAACCCAATACTTTGTTCTTCAAAAAACTCAGTAAATACCTAATTTTAATTTAACTTGCTCTAGGCTTTGTGCAGCAGCTTTCTTTTTTCCTCATGTGTCTCTGTTTCTTCCAATCCAACCCCCATACCACATGCTCTGCAATTCCTCCTGTTTCCATTTCACCCTTCTAAGAACTGCTCAGTCTAAGCACACTGAGAACACCATGACACGTTCCAAAAACATAAAGTTAACCCGTAAGTGTCCCGTGACACGCTGCACAAACCCAGGGAAACAGTTCTTCCATAACCTTGTCAGTCAACACACACTTCCTAGTAGCTGCCACTGCCCCGAAATGATGATAAAGCATGCCTTCCTGAGCTGACCAGTGATGCACTTTGATGAAGGGGTTAATTACCACCAGTTATGTACTCAACGCCATATTTCTCATCAGTTCTCTCTCCACCTTGTGCACACATGGCATTTCATTAATGAGAAGATAAAAACCTTCGGATGAAATCTTCTTATCAAAACCACCAGAATCTGGACTACATGTGCTTGAGTATCCTAAAACCTCTTGCTTTCCAAGGTAATGAAATAGTTAAGATCTTTAACCAATGAAAAACAGATTCCAGTACTTCTTTGCTATTTCATAGGTATAAGGGTTAGCTGTAATCAAGCCCCTTAATTTATTTTTCATTTTCATTCATTTGAATAAGCCCTTCAGGTTTACTGTTCCATAACTCATTGTAAGTACGTACGTACATACGTATGTATGTATGTATGTATGTATGTATATGTACATGCATTATTCAGAACCTAAAACCATACAGAGAATTCTGCTTTCTTAGGTATTCTTTTTTTTTGTACCAGAAAGTAGTACAACATTTTGAGATACTATTAAGTCTTTAAGTCACAAAATCTAGATTCCACCTTAAAAATGTTCCATACTGTATGTTGCATAGCCTGGGGTTCTGACTAGCTGCCAAATATCTATCAGAGGGTGATTTATGATATATGATATGTTCCTCAGCCCAAGTGGAGACTGTTTAGTTGAAACATGAGAAAGGAGAGGCCTTGTGCTCTCCAAACCATGATGACAAGTTTCTGTTTGGCTTTCTGAGTGAACGCACAGTACAAAATGTGCCATATTTTACAACACCAAAACTTATGCAAGGAACAAAACTAAATTTATTTAACCCCTGGTTTCATTAGTTTCCCCTTTTCTTCCTTTCTGTTTTTTTAATGAAGTCTGCTTCCTATTGTAAGAAGCCCATTTTTCTTTTGTTGTTTGCAGGGTCTGTAAAATAGATTTGCTACACCCTAGTTTTGAAAATTAAAATTTTTTCAATAACTGTGTGACTATATTTTTTAAATGAGATTTCAGTCATATTATTTAAATTTTGCTTCTACTTTTCTGTCAGCTGTAACTAAAGTCTGTGCTATGCTTTCTGGTTCATTTTTTTCTGAAAATAATTTTTCCCTGAAGCTGTAAAGAAGTACCCCTCCCATGCTGTTTTTGGGGTCTCCACTTTAAAATGCCTAGGTAGAACAATATGGTCAGTGATCTTTATGGTTTTGATCAAGAAAATTCCTCAAAGTCGTGTTACGGCAATAATAGATATTTGCAGCTATGGGAAAGAAGGAAAAAAAATGGAAAAAAAAAAGAAAAAGAGAATGTTGCCTGTTTAATCTGTTTTAGTTAGACATTAATTCACCACAGTACCTAAATACTAAAATACAGCATGGAACAGAAAAAAAACCAAACTCTTGTTACTTAAAGGGGGCTGGATTTTTTTCTTCCTATTATTATATTGTCTTTGCTTGTTCTCTCTCTGCATTTCTTATTATCCATGTTTTCCTGTGAGAGAACAGCTGATATGGAAGGCTGGTTTTACACAGGGCAATGAAATGGTCAGTCTAGAGGATGCTCTGATCTCAAGCAGAGCTTTTCACAGCTGCACAGAAAATGCATGTCATTATCAGAATTTTGTGTGTATGACACACTGAAAGCCTCTGCTTACTCAGAAGATGAACTAAGTACATATTATGAAAATATGTAACCTCTATTTACAAAACCTTGCAGCTCAATACCTGAACCAAACCTTTAAATCCAAGGAGTTGAAATGCAGAAGGAAACAAATATTTTTTCTGTCTGTCTACAAATGAACAATTATGACAAAGGCCATATCTAGTCCTAGGAGTGCTTCCCACATCTACTATGACTTTGTTCCAGTGCTCTATTTAAGGGAAGACCAAGAACCAGGATAGCACTATTCTGTGTCTGAATTTTTGCCAAAGGGTGTGGGCCCAGTAGAACTAGGGAACAATTTAACCACAACCCTGTCCTGACAACTGTGAACATAGAATCATGGCATGTGTAATGACATCTATCCTCCACTCAGTCCAAATACAAACCAGAAGTCAAGGTAATATACCCTCTGACATAACAAGAAACTGCTAGCAGCAAAAGAAACCTACTTTTCCTGGTCTGAGTCCTTGTAAGGTCCTTAAACACAGGACCTTATTTCTGTAAGATTCATTGAAGACATCGATAATTCCCACATATGTGATTTGCAGTTATTTGGAGAAGCTGCAAATCATGTGGACTTGAGAGGTCACTTTGGCCTCAGTCCACTGAGGCTGTCAGGATGAAAAATCAGGCTTTTAGATTGGACATGCAGAAAAGGAAGCCAGTAGATAATCAACGTGTCCTAGTCTCAGACCATTAAGACAGAGGAGAGACTGCTGAAGAGGCAGGCTAAAGGAACTATGACACAAGTATGTTTCTGTTCACGTAGAATATTATTCTTGCTCAGTTAGAATTATATCTCTGCAAAGTCAATTCGACTAGCCAGTCAATGGCAGAAAAAACCCAAACATTGTCTATTGAGTCTGACTATTCTTTCTGTTCCTGGGTCATTATGCTATTAATAGATGCCTTCAGGCTCAGTTATTGGCCCCTTCCGGATATGCACAAATCTACAACTCAGGAAAGCCCCACTCTGAGGGCTTCTTTAGTACTGCTTTTTCTTTTGTTACCCACAAGTCCAAGCACTGAAAGATGTTTTCAGGTAATGCAGCTGATTGCTTTAAGAAAACATGCAAGGTGGAAACTTAAGAACTATGTACATGCCTGGAAAGTATGAATTTGTTAGTTTGGGAATAGAGACTCCATCATTAAGAGTTGTGCAGTGATTTCACTGCATACATCTCACAAACAAACATCTGGTAATTAGTGGGTCATATTCTTACCTTAAATTGAATCTCAGTATATTCTGAAATATGTCTTTAGGAACCTGTGGCTTTTTAGAGCCCTTTCTCAAATGTTAATGTAGTTGTAGTCATATATTGCCTTTTTGAGAAAAAAACAAGACTCTGAGTCTGAGCACACTCGCTACGCTTGAGGTATGTACGAAGGCATACAAGATTGAGAAAAAAAAAACCAGAACCTTTCCAACACTTAAGAATGGATTGGCAGAGAGGGACATAAGCCTGTGAGTAGGATAATTCTCTAATCTGTGACAAGTGTGAACATTTATGTTCTGAATTAGTCCCTCTTGCTGTGTGGCTTTTTAGTTAACACAGGGTAATAATGCTACACTTATTACTGTTTAATCAGTTATAGGGATCTCATTTATCCTGAAGTCTTTACTTTGTTCTGTCCAAACTGGTATAATTTTCACCATTTTGTGTAAAGTAACCCAGCCTCTTCTGTCATAGGGATGCAAACATGACCCAGTTGCATTTCATCTGGAAGATCCACAAACAGGCTACCAATAGAGAATGGAACAGCATATAGAAAACACATAGTGAGTTAGTGAGATCCCTGAAAAACTCTTTTGATTGTCCTTCCATTATAGCTGACATTGTTACATGAATATCTGATGTCCTGAAATAATAATGCGTTGTAATCAAGAAGCCTGCCTATGGAAGGCTAAATAGTGACCATTTTAAAATAATTTGGAGGGGAAAAAAAGAGAAATAGTTTAGACCTCTCAGCCTGGAGAATGCTGGTATTATTTGTTACTTTACTAACAATACTGAAAAGGTCTAGTTGTGTTTAAAAGTACATTTTATGCTGCCTGGTATCTATTCTGCAGAATTATTAGAATATGAAAACTGTTGAAGATTATGGGTTCATCAGCAAGTTTTCCTCACTTGGGAATAATCTATTGCTCATTTAGAGTATAAACAACCCTACTAATGTTAAAATAATTGTTTGAGACATTTTCTTATGCTTGGATTTTCAGTATAAGTGCTGAGACTTGCAACTTGGCTAACGTCAGCAGCAAGCAAACATCCTGTCAAAGTGCCTGGCACTCTGTGTTCCCGTATGATTGGCAGGAAACAGAGTGTTTGGGGAAGGGAAGATGGACATTACAAAAACTATAAACTTGTTTTCCCAAAACAATGGTGCGATACAAACCCAAAGGGGCCTTTTATTAAAATATTTGCTGTTAGATTAGTGAGTTGCAGGGGTAAGTGGGGGGAGGGATGGGTAGAGGGTGCGATTGCTCAATATATAACTGAAGCTTAATATAGCTGACATGTTATACACATATTTGTTTTCTCGCAGGCTGTGTTTCAGCCACACTTTAGCATGCATGGAGCTGAAACCACCCATCTGTATGTATCCATCCCACTGGGGTTCACTTATAGTACACTGTATTGGCAGTAGCTGCTACATGAACTTGGTCTGTCTTCACAATCAGTGGCCAGTACAGATGTCCTTCTCCTTTTTCGGTCTATCACAGCTCAAACTGTAAAGCAGACCAGGTCTTTTTGTTGTACTAGTGCCATCCTGGCATTGTGCAGAAGGTTAGGTTTAATTCCTGTAGGGAATTGTGTGCAAGTCCAGCTGGCCAAAGCTGCAGTGTGTGTGCTGAACAAGCACATTTCCCAGCCGCCTGGGCAGCGTGTCCTGCTCAGTCACTCTCCAAAGCTCTTTGAGCTGTGCTGCAACCTGGAAGCTCCTACAATGAAGGAAAGTGAGAGAGCTTTTCTTTAAACTGCAGTCCTTCAATCTCAAAACCTTCTGGGTTTCTCCTGAAAAGCAGTCTGGAGCAATTTATGAGATTTATACACCTATATGGGTAACCAGATAACAAGATTATCCATGTATACAGCACACAAGCAGGTAAGACCTGTCAGGAGGTGATTGCTGAATCACGTTACATTTGAAGGACAGTCAAAACCGGGAAGGGGAATTTTTTTTTTTTCTACTCTTTCCAGTAGGCATATCTAGAAATATACTGTTTTGTCAGTGGGACCCAATAACATCTTCTGAAACTACCAAAGTAAATTGAAGTTAGTTCATAAAAAAGGGAGTTCAAAACGTGCAAATGATAACGAAGAGTGTGATGGTGAAGGTGTGAATCAGTTCTCTTTTCTTTGAAGGAGCTGTGCACAGGACATGAGAAAATCTGTGATATTTGGTTTTTGTTTGATTTCGTCCTGAGCTCATTGATTGTCTGGGGAATAAAAGAAATTTTAATCTTGTGACTTCTATATCTGATTCTTACAAACATATATATTAAGAAATAAAAAGAAACTTATAATAACCTTGGGATGGAAGAGAAGATATCAGTAAATTATTTGTAATTTTTTCAACAGTGAAAGATTTTTTGCTATTGTGAAAGGCTCTTGAACTAAAAGATGTCAGCTTTGCATTGGTGTGCGATACCATCTGGCACACTTGCAGCCGCAATTGCTTAATATCAATGGTGGTTCAAGCAAGGAGCATAATGAATTTTGGCAGCAAGTTTGAATAACAATGAGAAAGTTGAGTTTCTGTTCTTTGGTCATAAATAAGGACATTTGTGTTGCCTTACAGTGATAGACCCAGTGAAAAACAGAACTTCTGCTGGTGTACATTTGTATGGGTCTTAGCCAGTAGAGTAAATTCTCTTCGTAGTAGCTGGTATGGGGCTCTGTTTTGGATTTGTGCCAGAGACAGTGTTGATAACGTGTGGATGTCCTTGTTACTGCTAAGCAGCACTGACACATCATCAAGGCCTTTTCCGCTCCTCACACCACCCCACCAGTGAGTGCACTGGGGGTGCACAAGTTGTTGGGAGGCAGCAAGCCAGGACAGCTGACCCCAACTGACCAAAGGGATATAATGTACCACATAGCGTCATGCTCACCATATTGAGCTGTGGGGAGAAGGAAGACATTCAGAGTCGTGGCATTTTTCTTCCCAAGATACTGTTACATGTGATGGAGCCCTGACTTCCTGGGGATGGCTGAACACATTCCTGTCCATGGGAATCAGTGAATTAATTCCTTGTTTTGCTTTGCTTGTATGCGTGGCTTCTCCTATACCTATTAATCTATCTTTGTCTCAATGAATTTTTTTTATTTTGCTCTTCCAACTCTCTTCCTCATTCCACTGTACGGTACTGAGTAAGCAGCTGTGTGGTGCTTATTTGTTGGCTGGGTTAAACCATAACAAAATCGGGTGCTTCTCTGGAATCACACGCTTTCCACCTACTCAGGATCTGCCAGCCGTACAAGGGCTATTATGCTGCAAATATGACAAGGTAAGTTGAAATGTGGAGAAGATACTGCTGAGGAAAGACAGCAGTTACAAATTTATGGAAATCACTGGAAGACATTGCCCCAATGGACATTAGTATATTGCCACAATACTGTAAAACTTTAAAAGATTTGTCTGGTGTGCTGTGTCTACAGTTCCTTTCTTTCCTGTGTAGATGAGGCATCTACATGTCCATGGATCACTGCAGAGGCATTTGTTCCCTTAATTATAGGAAGATACACTTTGTGTCCTAGGTGTGTTGGAGCAGATAAGGAGAATCCAGTCTGACTCCAGTATGGTTATTTCTCCTCCTAATGTGTCTTAATCTACAAACACTGCATGCACAGCATAAACCAAAGAAATCAACCAGCTTTAACCAAATTGAGTCCTACAGATTCTTTAGTGCCAGACCATAGTTATGAAAAAGACAATAAATAATCCACAGGAGGAAAGGATGGACAGTGCTTGTCCCTCTGCTAGCACTGTTACTTGTTTATACTGCAAGTGGCTAGTGGATGTTTGATCAAGGACGTCATATTGTAGACACGGCAGTAAATCTACCTCTATCTGTCTACATGCTCTGCAGCCCAGCGCAAAGGTGTGGGCAGGTGTGGTGACATGCTACTCTCTCAGTCCACACAGGTAAGTCTACAACAGCTTGGGAGATGCCTGTCAAGCTTGCTATCTAAAGGACTAACTTGCCCTAGTGGACCTGTGTGATTCAGTTCGGTTAGGGTTGGCTGAAGCTGCTTTTCTCTCCAGACTCAAGCTTATGAATGTTTGCAATTAGTGTATTTGAAAGACTTGGTCTTTGATTTTACAGCCATTTTGTTTAATTTTGAACAAACATGGGTTTCCTACAATGCTCTCCAACCTTATTTAAAAGTCTTGTCTTGAGTAAAGAAATTCTCCTTATGGTGAACTGATTGGCTGGTGTACAAGCTAAGTGAACA
This sequence comes from Platysteira castanea, assembly GCA_013397175.1. NCBI lineage: Eukaryota > Metazoa > Chordata > Aves > Passeriformes > Platysteira > Platysteira castanea. The sequence continues at coordinate 279,081 of VYXC01012386.1, forward strand.
CACAATAGTGAAAGAAAAACCAGCAGCAAATTCTGTTTGGAATTGGAACAAATATCATTGGGGAAATTGCATGTAGACATCATCAGTCATAGTAAGAGATTTCTCTGTGAGTGACATCTAATTTAATGATTTCACAAATGGGTGGGGGTGGCTCCATCAATTTTTGGTGAGATGACAGTCTCATTACATTTATAATAGCCAGGACTTGATCCTGCAAACCTTACTCACCAGAGTGAAAAATAGTTTGAGGTAATGCCATTGTTATGTGCAAAATAAAGGAGAAATAAAGATCAAAATAAACGTATTTTTTCCTCCCTTTTTACCATCAATAGAATATTTCTGAAGCTGATAAAAGGATACTCTTTCTTGTCTGCTCTGAGATATAAATCAGTCTTCCGTTTTTTTCATGTATACTTGAGGTAAAAAGCATTATAGTAATAACAATAATAAAACCAATAATGCACAACTCACTGGATAAGCAAATTATTAGTTATGCAGTATGTTACGACAAAGCAGTAATGTGAAGGGAATATAATCAAATACTTATTCCCTACAACAGTAGAACTACAACACTCCAACATCTTGTAATGGTGTCTTTTTGCTAGATTTCACTCCTCTATTTAGTGGTTTAACAAAAAGGAGAAAGTAAAATTCAAAATATCATCAGGCTGCCTGTGCATCAAGTGTCTTGCTGAATGCCCTTCTCTAGTGCAGTGCTAGCACTATAGCTGGCAGCAGGGCAGCATATGATGATTTCAAGGTTTAAATCAGGGATCCCAAGGAAACAACCTCACCTTCACTGCTCTATTTCTGTCCTGGACTGAGAAGTAAGGTTTGATGATGTATGTAAAACACAGATCAGCATTTATTATACCTTCTTTTGAGCCTAGAAGTATTTTTAAAGCATTTTCATCTCAAAGGACATTTAAATTGTTTGGGGTTAACTGAGAACAGCCCTCTCAAAAATGAAAGTTGTTCTGTGCCAGCTATAATATGCAATTTTGAGAAAAAAGGTAATAGGAAAGTAAAAGGGAAAAGGAAGAGAAGAAAAGGAGAATGAACATGAGACATAGGTGCAGAGGAGTACAGCTGAATTTGTGGAGACACCTAGATTAGTAATCTTAGAAAAAAGTCGCTGTAAGTCTTGAATAGGAAATAGACAGGTTTGCATTTCATACTCCAGAGGGGAAAGTGATTAATTCTGAGAACCAACATATGATGTCATGAGGCATAACTGTGGGGTATGCACCACCCTATAAAGCACTTTCTTGGGTAGGATCAGTACAGTAAAGATGCATATTAACTGAGGCAGCATTATGTTAGCTTTACTTTATGGCAAATCTTTCCTTTATAAATTGATAAAAAGGCCGATTTACTTGTAAAGTTTAATTCTACCCTGATTAGTGATCACTTCATCACTTGAAATACTAGAGCAGGGGGGAATTAGAAGGGAGGGAACCAGTTTCCTATTTGTACTTAAAATAATAGACATTGGACACCTGGCACCCTATAAATACTGTGACACTGTACGATGGCAAACATGGGCACAATGCACTGCTTATTCTCAGTTGGAATCCATCTGTACACTACAGTAGTAAGACAAAAGAGGATTGTTAGCACTTAAAGGCACCTTGACGCAGTCATACCACTTGACTGTTTTATTAATTGCCCCATCTGTTAAGTGAGAACTTTCTGACATAGGTTGGTACACGCTCTTAAACCCCTTGGTCTGCTTCCTATTGGTTCCACATGTGTTTGTATTTGTTCTCAGTAGGCAGAGATTCCAGAGAGAAAATGAACCGCTGCAGATCGATTGCAGTATCAGTCATGCAGAAGACATGGTAATAGATGCCACTTCAGCCTGATTTGCTGTTAACCCTTCAAACACAGAAAAGTTGCGGTTGTGGGGTGGAGAGAAAGAGAGAAACCAGTAAGCTGCCAAAGCATCTACTGGGAGAAACAGGATTGGTATCATGACTTCTAAATTACTCATCTCGTTAGGGGCTCTCTGCCTTCCAATAATTCTTTGCAAATTACATTTCCACTGCTGCCTGTCTTAGAGCTATGTACTTTAATACAGCCAAGCCAGACAGTATTAGGATAATGTGAAAGATTACACTGCTGTGCTGAGTATTTCTGCCCATTCTGCACTGCCTGGGTAATTCTCTGACAAAATTATAGTGACAATAGAAGTGACTGAGGCCTAGAGTGACAAAAGCCAGAGCATTGAAAGGTAAGGCCGTGATCCACACAAGCAGGGATAAAACAAAGACATAGTGTTGCTAAGTATTTGCAGAAGGTGTAGGTCTGCTTCCCAGAATTTTTGGATGGCATTTGTGGTATTGCTTAGAATTATATATTAAAACTTGATTTTCAAAGGCATTGAGGGAAAATTTGTAGTTTGAAGACATATACTATGGACAGATGGGCAATAATTCAAAGCATTTCAATTTTTTGAGCAAGTGGAATTAAAACCAACAGACCATCTTCATGTGAACTCACAGGTAGAAAAGCAGGATTCTTATTAGTTAATAAGGATTTGCAGTGTGGTACTTGGTAGGGCTCTAAAAACGTAGTGAAAATTTTCTTTAAATGTGACCTCCGTGAATTGTACACATTGTCTTGGTTTGATGCTGGTTTAAATGCCAAACACGCGAAATCTAATTACGTGTATAAGTAGAATATGGATTCCCTGAGGAAAATGTAAAGAAATTTCTGGGCAAAACAAGGTTCACACAAACAGCTGCAACATAACAAAAAGTTTATTATTAACAGAATGGAAAAAAAGGATTGATAAGAAACCAAAGCAAACCTTTAAAACACTTTTTCTTTCCCAATAATGTTTTTTTCCTTTACCATAAACCTTTTCATAAGTGAAAACAAAACAAGAACATGGTATTTTGGTCAGAGTTGTCCTTTTTAAGAGTCTGTTTATGCTTTAGGAAAAGAGATTTCTTCTGTTGTGCCGTAGAGTTTTCACAAACCAACAGTCCCGCCCAAAGAAAAATCTTTTGAAGTGAAGAAAGGTATATTTTCCGTGAATTTTCCGCAGTTTTCCCATACTGCAAAAATCATGGGCCATAGGAGAAAATGGGGTTTTAATTTTTAAAGATGAGTTGTCTCAGTCTGAAAGCACAACTCTCTAACAACTTCTCATAACTTCTTTATGGCCTGGCATGCGCCTTTCTTTTAAAGTCCCAGGCTGCACAAGATTTTCTCATCTGCCCAAGTTTTTTCCAAATGGATTAAAACCCTTTCTATGACTTTACAAGGAGCATCTTTNAAGACAACAGAGAGAGAGAACTTCCGCCCTGCCTGGGTTTTATATATGCAAAAACCACGAAAGCGATTGGTTCAGAAATGTGTCAATCACACAGGTTCAACCTATCACATGTCTTCCTATGATGCGGTTGGAGGGAGGCAAGTAGGACCTGTTTTCTCAAAAGTTCATGCAGCATATAAATAAATCTTCTTTTGTTATAGTGCTACAATTGTGTTGGCTGCAAAACTTGCTAAAGTCTATGCTAAATACAAAGGTCCACATAATCCAGTCACTGTTCATTTAGATTGGAAAAGACTTGTAAGATCATCAAGGCCAACCATAAACCTGACAATGGCAAGTTCACCACTAAACCATACTCCCCTTAGTGCCACTTCTACCTCTCTTTGAAATCGCTCCAGGGAGAATGAAACAGCTACCTTCCCAGACTGCCCTTTTCAATGCCTGATTACTTTCTGTGAAGAAATATTTCCTAATGTCCCATCTAAAGTTTTCCTGGTACAACTTGAGGTCATTCAGTCTTTTTCTGTCTCTTGTGACTTGGGAGAAGAGACTGATTCCCACTTTGCCACAATCTTCTTTCAAGTAGTTGTAGAGAGGGATAAATTCTCTCCTGACCTTCCTTTTCTCCAGGCTAAACAACCCTAGCTCCCTCAGGTGCTTCTCATGAAACTCCAGACTTTTCACCAGCTTTGCTGACCTTCTCTGGACACAATCCAGAACTTCGATGTCTTTCTTGGAGAGAGGGACCCAGAACAGGGCACAGCACTTGATATGTGGCCTCACCAGTGCCGAGTACAGGGGAACAATCCCTGCCCTGGTCCTGCTGGCCACACTATTGCTGGTACGGGCCAGGGTGCCATTGGCCTTCTTGGCCACCTGGGCACTTCTGGCTCTTGTTCAGCCACTGCTGACCAGCACTCCCAGGTTCTTTTCTGCTGAGCAGTTTTCCAGCCACAGTGTCCCAAGCCTGTAGCATTTTCACATGAGGTTGCTGTGACCCAAGTGCCCAGCAAGTGTGCCCAAGTGTGACCCAAGGACCTAAAACCTGGCATTGTTGAACCTCTTAGCATTGTCCTCAGCCTATTGAACCAACCTGTCCAGATCCCACTGCAGAGCCTTCCTACCCTCCAGCAGATCTAAACTCCCACCCAGCTTGGTGAACTGATTGAGGGTTGCACTTGATCCACTTGTTCAGATCATAGATAAAGATATAAATCAGTAAAGATACTGGCCCTAGTACTGAGCACTGGAGAAGACCACTCATGACTGGCTGCCAAATGGATGTAACTTCATTCATCATCACTCTTTTGGCTTGACACTAAGCCAATTTCTTACCCACTGAAGAGTACACCTGTCCACACCA
>VYXC01012387.1:653-23719 GCA_013397175.1 Platysteira castanea
AAGGTCATGAGTCAGGCTCTGCCCAGCTGGTTGAATTGAGGGCTGTTACCATGGCTTTCCAGCGATTCTCTCAGGTACCTTTGAATTTGGTCACTGATTCTGCTTATGTAGCAGATATAACCCAATGCTTAGACTGTTCACTTCTGAAAGAAGTCAATAGTGCGGCTCTGTTTTCACTACTTAAATCTTTGTAGTGTGAAATTTAAGCTCAAGTTCACCCATATTACATCCTGCATATTCGAAGTTACATCAATTTGCCAGGTTTCATAACGGAAGGTAACGCCAGGGCTGACAAGTTGGTCAACCCTGCGTGGGTAGCACCTCAGCCTGACAAAACTGCACAAGCTGAGGCATCGCACAGCTTTTCCAGTCAAAGTGCACACACTCTTCAGAACCAGTTTCAGTTAACGCCATGGACTCACTGCACCTTTACCACCGGGGGTGAACCCCAGAGGCCTAAAAGCCTTGCAGCTTTAGCAAAGGGATGTTACTCACATCCCTGAATTTGGCCGATTTAAATATATGCACGTGTCTATCAACACTTTCTCCTCAGCTATGTGGGCATCTGCTCACACTGTAGAGAAAGGCCGCGATGTCATTGCCCATTGGAAGATGGCTTTCTTGATCTTAGGCGTGCCTTCTTCTGTGAAAACTGATAATGGCCCTGCCTCACAGAAGACGCGGTAGTTTCTACACCTGTGTGGAGCATACATTTGGCATTCCGCATTCTCCTACTGGTCAAGCCATTGTTGAACATGCTCGTGGCACTTTGAAGTGTGTTTTGGAAAAACAAAAAGGGGGAACACATGGAGAAACCCCGCAGAGCCGGTTAGAAAAAGCCTTATATACAATTAATCATCTTACAGTGCCACCAAATTCAAACAATCCTGTTATTCTGAATCATTTTCTTTCATTACAGTCTTCAGGCAAGACGTACCTGCCCCGAGCCAAAGTCTGGGTACAAGATCTACTTACTAACAAGTGGGAAGGCCTGTGTAAGTTTGTTGCCTGGCGTCGTGGGTATGCTTGCGTTTCCTCAGGTACTGGAGTACAGTGGCTACCTGCAAGATCCGTTCGCCCTGAGCTGCAGCACCAGAAGCAGAACCAGAAGCAGAATCAAAAGCAGAAAGGGGCCAATAGACAACCCCCAAATGATGACCAGAATGCAGATCATCAACTGAATGACCCTTCAAATGATGACCAAGATTCCGACCATCAATCGGATGGTCCTTCTACAACTAAAAAATGAGCTTTATGTTTCCTTATGTTATGGAGTCAGAATGTTAAAGCCCTTAAAGTTATCTTTAATTAGCAACTGTCTAGAATAAGTAACCAACCACTACATAACTGATGTAGAACTGAGTTCACTAGATGCACCTCCCATGGCATTTGCTGGAGAATTTCTTTGTCCACTTTAAATCAGTGTCTGATTTAGACCATCCCTTATGCTGTGTTTGTTCTCTTTTCTGCAAGGGGCCCTGCAGAGGACTACAAACGCTATCTTTTTGGTCTTAAACAAAAAGGGGGAATTGTGGACACTGACAAGGTTGGTCAGAGAGACATTTTCCAGCTCCCGGCCCTATTTGTGAGAGTTATTTTCTCAAAACACGGAGCTGAGAACCAGGAGAAGTTTATGTAAACCATCTTATGAGTTTTTGTAAACTATATTTTGCAGGTGATGTTCTTACACTTTGTTGTTTCAGTTTGTTCTTAGGTGTTGTTATAACTAACCAATAGTTATAAGAGACATTCATCAAAAGAACCAATTACTATGTCCTACTCTAGCAACTCAGGTTATTTAAGGGGCATTTTTTTTCTTAATAAATGGTTTTTCCATCCTGGAGTTTATGCCGCTTTCTTGCTGTCCCTGAACTCAACAGCGACAAAAAACAAAACAAAACAAAAAAACCCAACAAACAAACGAACAAAAAAGCCATAAAATACCTATGGTTAAAACCTCAGAATATTTCTGTCATTCTTTTCCAGCCAGCTGCAGCAAATGCAATCCAAGTTCATTCTCTATTCTAGGGAAGAGTGGCAAAAAATTAGAAAGTGTATTATTCCATCCTTTTGATGATTTTTCAGCATCTTCTGTCATTCAAGTTATTTTCAGATAGAGACAGTAAGATAACGGCTGGTTTATGCATAATAGTCAATTTCCTGCCTTTTCCATCTTTTCACTATTGTAGGAAGCTGCAGGAGGATATTGCTTTCTGAGTTTTGGTTCTAGTCTATCCAGATAGTCTATCCTATCTTATCACTCCAGATAGTAGGGCTCCTCCTATTTCATAAGAACTGTCTTCTGGAGCAGGCCCACCAGGGCGTATAGGTAGCAGAAATTCTGTATCATGACTCCTGGTGTATCTCTGTGTGCATGATCACCTCTGTATTGGAAAGGCTGGGGAAGTTCTGCAAACAACTAGCAGCAGAAACACAGGCAACCAAAGTCTGCCAGGGCAACAAAACAACTGAGCTAGACTTCAAGTACCTGAAATTTGGACTCAGGGATCTAAACTGTGAAAATGTTGCCTTCGCTCTTTTATGGCTCTAGCTGCTGCATTACTTACTCACTTTAGAAAATAGTGCCCTGAATCTCCAATCAGGGTCTCCAGATATTACTGGAATATAAAGAAATCCTAGTTATTTGGGGATATAATAATTTTCAAAGAAGGGAGGCAAAATACAGTCATTTTAAATAGTGCTCTGCCAGTCTTGTGGGGGTTTTTTAGTGTTTTAGGGTGGTCTTCTCTCTCTCTTGTGGCTGATGAGTTTCTTGAAGACAATAAGAAGAAAGGTTATGTGACTGTGATAAGCACTTCTATACTATGACTGTGGACTAGGCAGTGTGTCTCCCTATAATAAAAAGCAAAGAACTAACCCTTTAAAAAATGAGATTATAAGTGATTTCTTGCTCTGGGAAAATAAACACTAAACAAAGCTTTTGGAGATATTTTCCATGAAGTTATTGTGGATAATTATCAGCACCCTTAAGAGAGCCAAAATATAAAATCTTGGAAAGGTGCACATATTTCATGTTACCAAATGTACTTTGATGTCTCAGTAGGAAATACAATTAACATAACTCAACCTATGAATCATCTTTCAAGTTGTTTATACTTATTTCTTCCTACTCTTTTATTCCCCTTTAATTATTTATTCAATATTCCCACAGAGAAGTAGATGAGGGGGAAAGAATTATTTATATAATGGAAACCACATACTGCATAATGAAACATTTCATAAATAGCATACACACTCTTGTCCTTCATAAGTGTTCACAAAGAATGGTTTTATCCTCCATGAGGCAGGTTTATCCAAAGTAAACAATGTCCTTCTCGAGGAGTGTTATGTTGACATGTTTGTGAAAAATGCACGCAGTATGCAAGAGAGACATTGCCCTGGATTACAACTAAAAGCCAATAAAGATGGATATTTTTACAAGAGATGGGGAAAATGGTTGCATTGAGGATATAATTCACAGTAAGCTTATTAAATGGAAGTCTTTATCTTCGGGAAAAAAATGACACATGCTGCTATTAATCTTTATTTAAAAGGAGGTACTATAATAGCATTATGATAAGTGAACTGTTTGACTTCATTGTAGAACCAGTTGGGAATTTTTCAAAGAAATATTTTTTCCTATCCCTGCTTCTCACTGAGAACTAAATCACATAATTCTACACAGCGCTTCACTCTGTCATGTGGGTGAATCTGTAAAATCTCTTCATCTCATTTCTCTAATAATACTCTTTTATTCCATAGTGGCTCACTTGCCCAGCAGTCATGTTCAATGTGTTTGGAAGCAAATTCTTACTTAGGAGGTAATTTTTTCTCAGGATAATTATTTCTCTGCAATTATTAAGTGTAAAATCTTTGGGGAAAGTAGTAATTCTATCTGAAAAGCCATAAGTTAAGAACTGAGTAGACCTTTTCATATTTCAAAAATACATCTTTGGAATGAAAATGCTTCACAGAATTGTGTTAATTTTGCAGAAAATACATATCAAAATCAGGAAAAACATAAAAATAGTTTTATCAAAATAGTCTACACTTTTGTCAGGACCATTTTTTTTCTGTTTGAGTGAGCTTCATGTTCAAACTTTCTATCTTGTGATGGAACATGCAAGACAAATCCAAATTAAGTATTTTGACTGAATTACAACAAAACTTACCCAATCCTAGCCATTTTATTTGTGGAGTATATAGAATCACTGAGAGTTTGTTTGTAGAACAGTCATCATTTGCAAAATGGTGTTTTCATTCTCCTGCAAGCATTCAGTAAGGTGTACATGCATATGCATTTCTATATGCATTTCTGTTATAGATACGTACTCATAACCATTTAATTGTGATTTTTTTTCAAAAATGTAAATTTTTTGTAAATTATATGAAGAAACTAGATGAGGCTATATTTGATTTTTTTTTCTCATGGCTTGAACAAATGTCCATTAAAATTGTGTTTTCATATTCAGTTTCCTAACAGAGGTAAACACATTAATGAAATCATATTAAGAAATTACTGAGTTTTGGTCAACCCTTTAAAAAATAATTCCCTGGTTTCAAATTTTTGCTTTCCATACTCTTTTTTGAAAGGATTACCTCTTCATCACTTACAAGATTATCTTATTTTAGATGGACAAAACAATATCAGGGACTCTTACTAGTAACCTAGACAGAAATTGGGCATTTAAACACCTCTGAATGGAAGCAACTTCACAAACGGGACTTCACAAATTGGTATTTTGTATCTCGTTTTCTGCAGTTACCCGTGGGCAGGGAGCACGTTTACAGCTCGTGGTTCTGGTGTAGTCCTCAGCTAACAGCAACACTCCATGCTGGAAAAAAGTCAGTTGTGAAGTCATTGTCCTCACTTGCACACTAGGGTTCCCCTGAAATGCCCTTTCTGAACCTGCTGTCTAGCAAACAGCCACAGACTGCTCCAAAATGTGGGTGATCTGGAAAACCAGGCATCCTGGGTTGTGATTTGTATCATTTGATTCAATGATTTGTATGCTACAGCTGTTAATTTATTTCTAGGCTAAAGTTCTGATCAGACAGTCCCTTAAAATTAGCATGGGAAAATTTTATCACTTTATTATGCCACCTACTCTCTATTACCTACAACTGGTGTTTAGTCCATTATTTAAGGACTTTACCTATCTTTGAGAAAACCTAGACATTTGAAGATGCCAAGTCTTCTGCTAGATACTACTTTGTTCAAAAATTTCTACTATTTTTTCTTCCTGGAACTATAAAGTTGCAGTGCATTTGGCAATAGCCCCCAGGTCCACACCAAGGAATTCCTGGTGGACAAGCACTCATGGCACTGGAGTCTAACTGTGGTCACGGCAAGTTCCCATGTTCCCCTGGGAACTGCTTTTTACATATTCTTCTGTCATTGGTTTAAGATTTCCCCACCCAGTTTTATGTATGTCCTCATTTATATGCATATCCCTTATGGAATATGTATGAGTTCTGGACAGTTCTGTTGCATTCGGTACCCCATTTGTTAATTCGAATAGAACCCTCCCCTGAGTCTGTCCCATTGGATGTTTTGCCCTGTCACCCCACAATTTATAGAACCCCACTGGTTGTATCTCTTTACTCCACTCCTTTTCACCCCCACACAAAAATGCCCGCACAGCTTTGTTCTTTGCTCTTCTGTCTTCATCCCAGTAAAGGATTGGGATCACGCAGGGAGTCCCTCTCGCTCATCCTTTACCTCTGCCAGTGCTTCTTTTACATCGGCGTTCAGCTTGCTCCTCGCAGGGCAGCCGGCATTGGCTGGTCCATCTGCTACATTGCAGCTAGGTCCTGTCTCCAGGTAGACGCCGTGCTGCCCCGGGCAGCCTGCAGCCAGCGTCACTATAAATATTCAGAAAGTTTATGGTGGAAGATCTCTTGAGACATGTAAGCAATACACTTCATGAGATGAACTGGCATAGTTCAAGTGAAGAGAAAGAAATGTCCCAAGGAGAGACCTTTGGAATGGGATCAGAATCCAACCACAGGTTGTGTGGAACAAACTCTTAACTATGATGGGATTTAATGATTTATCATGGTATAAATCTGTGTAAGTTTCTGTCAGAGTACAAACCTGAGCAGAAAAGAGTAAAGGTCGGTAATTATAAAATTAGAAAATATGGTGAAGCCCCAAAGGGATGGAATAAAAGGGTTTGGGTTTTTTAACCTAGTCTCCTCACTGAGTGCAGCATCAGACTTGTTCCTTCATGCAGCTCACAATATAAAAGGATTGCACAAAAAAAGACCTTTACAATGGTTTCTTCTTTGTTTGACACACTAAAAACCTAAGATTCCTCGAAGGAATGAAAAGCATGAGAAGCCCATCTGTTAGACAGAAACCCTTATGGTGCCGTCCACATGGGAATAAATTCTACTTGATACAAATAACCATAAAGCTGTTGTAATTAGCAAAACCTTTAGTCAAATTAAAAAGTGAAAACATTTACTTACTAGATTATATTTTTACAAGACCCAATTTAGGATAATTTTTTATGACATAGCATAAGACTGACTTCAATAATGCTTCTGATTTTAATTCTTTTCATTGAAAACTAACGTCACTAGGCTTATTTAAAAAAAATAAAGACTCAAATCACTCAGTTTAAAGTTAATTTGTTGAATTCTTTTGGGGTTTAATATTTCCTTCAACCATACTTCGGAAAGATATGATATAATGCTAATATCCAATGGATAAACCTTCAAGAAACAATGACTGAGTGTACCATGCTGGATGTACTACCCCATGGACGTCACTTTTCATATTTTGCTCTTTCAAAGTGAAAGGGCTTTCAGAAGAACCAAGTCTTTTCCAAGTCAAGTGTGTTTCCTTAATAATTTTGTGTAGTCACCTGGGAGAGAAAGACTCAAAAATTAGCTTCAGTTCTTTTCTTTTTCAAATTGAAGTCTACCAACCCTAAAAAAAAAAAAATCAAAGTACTGTTATGAAGTGTTGTCATAATGGTTTTCATTTACAGCCAAATGCCCTTTCAAGCTTTGTTTATTACTTTTAAAAATATCCCAAATTGATTGTTTGCTTGTGTGCGTACGTAGGAATTTCTGTATGTAGTTTGGAGGTGTTTTCTGCAGAGGAAGGTTAAATGTTTCCAACATTTTCATGAACTACCATCAGATGTCTTCCAGATCACTACTGGTTCCCAGAGCACAGATTGAGGAGTACTGTGTTAAAGGAGACATTTCCTTTTCCCATTGACTTTGGAGGGATTCTGAGGGGATTTGGCACCCCAGGCTAAGGTTAACCTTTGTGAACACCATCTGTAGTTTAATTTTAGACACACATTTTGGGGGATGGTGTTATGTGATCACAAATGATTAACATTCATGGGTAGGCAGTCCTTGAGCAAACAGAGCTCGTTCTAAGAAAGAAATACAGCACGGGGGGCCAGTAAAAGCTGTTATACAATACTTGCACCATTATTAAGACCTTACTGAGGTCTTCGTGAGACCACAGACAAAAGTGGCAGAGATTATTGACTAAGGCTGGGCAATTGCTACATTTTCTCCATGGATATAAGAAGCACTGTTTGGTCTGTGTTCTTGAACCTCTTACTTTCACTTCTGGGGACTCCCTGGGCATCCCCAGACCTTTGGGAGGGCCTACACCAGGAACCTTGGCTGTGAAAAGGACTGCATATTAGCAAATGAATTCTCATGCTTTTGATTAAAACATGGCATCATAATGACAACTTTACAGTAGTTGTGTCTGGTATTTCCCACAGATAAGGATATTGTAAGGCTGTCATTATGGCTTTTAAGAGCTTACAATAATTTTCCAGAAAGCTTCCGTCTACTGTGCTAGTGCTAGCTTTCCAACCAGAAGGATGAGGAGCTAAAGCAAATACACCTGAATAAATAGAAGCTACTAGCCCAAACCTTCCTGCTCTTTTCACAGGATGCTCTAGGAGAGCTACAGAAGCACAATAGCAGAGCTGGAATTGTATTCAGCTCAGTAAAAGTGTCACAGGCCACCAATTATTGTATTAAAATTCAATATCGTTTGAAGAAGGAAGTAAAAATTTTAAATTAGGTCGGGGAAGAGGTAAAATTCACTATTCACAGGGGACTTTCCTCCATGAAATGGAAGATTATACTCCTTTTACACATGGAGTGGGTTTATTGTGTAACCAAGAGAAAGAACCACTTAAAAACCCAGCATGATATGAATAAGTGGTCAACAGTTGGCGTGTATAACATATTTAATTCTTCTTTCAATATTTCCCCCTTCCCCCCACCCTGGACTTTTATGCTAAGTTCTGAAACACTCAAACAGTTACTCTGCTGTTTCAAATTCTCACTTCATCTAGTCAGTAGCATGATGCGAACTACCAGTATGAAAATTTCGAATAAAACAATGGGTTTGGACTGTGTTTCCATCTCTATTAGAGCACTAGAGGTAAAATGCATTTTTGTAAGTATTTGTGACAGAGAAACTTGTATTTTCTTAGGCAGTCTAGTATGCCATGTGTAAAGACCTATATATCATCTACATCACAAAGCATTTAAAAAATTAATACTTCCTGTGTATGAATGCACAAAGGATATTAATGCTTAAGTGACTATATCCATACGTGCATACGTGAGCGTGTAGCCAACATACAGGATAATATAACAACACAATGTATGTTATACAAATCAGACTATTTTTATATTAATGGGCTTGACATATTCAAAATTGTTTAAAGGGAAAAGGAAGGGAAAAAACTTTCATTAGCTGCAGAAGAACTCACCCTAAAGATTTATCATGAGGATAGGTATGAAGTGTTGAAGTGTAACTCTGCCAGAGTTTATCAGGGTTCAAGTCCTGAGCTACAAAAACAGAAGGAAGAGACAGGCCTAACTGGGCTTCAAGATTCTTAACCAACAGCACTGCATTGCTGAAGTTTAGAAAGATTGAGTCATCCTCTATAACTCACTAAGGAAATACCATGTTTGCAGTGATAATGGACATTAAACCAGGTAAAAGAAGAAAAAACCAAATATAGTCTTTTGAACTTTTCAGCAAAATACCTGATTGCTGCTGAGCTGCTGTTTCTTCTCATAATGACTTCTGTTTTTAGAGGCTGCCTCATCTCTACCCTGTCCAGCTAACATGTCAGAGGCAAGACAGATGGAGCAGGTTATCAGTGGCCAGTACGGTCAGCATAACATACTCTTTGTATACATCATCTGACACTATATTTTTGGATTTCTCTGAAATTTGGACATGTGCTATACCATAGTTTCAAGACACATCATGTGGGAAAAATCATTAAATAACCAGAAACCAAATCACTATTATTTAAACTATCCCAGACTACCTAAAATTTCTAAAATACAAAACAAAACAACCCAGAGTACATTGTAAAATATTAGCTAATGTATATGCTTGTAATATAAGTACCAATGGCACATCTGAAGGGCTTCTGAGTAATTAAAGGAGTGGAAAGTTTTATTTTGAGATGACAACAGGAAGAAAAGTGCTATCATTGTGATTCAGTTCTTATGGAGTCTGAAACCCTGAAACCAAAGGAAAAAAGCAAGTCAGCCTGTAATATTACTGCCATAATTGCTTTTATATGTACCAAAGCCACATGCTGTTCCACTGACATTATATCATACTCGAAGGTGTTTCATTAGAGTATAAGAGCTTCCATCTATGAGACACTATTTTCCCAGTTTTAAACACGTGTGCAGTGTTTACTTGCATGAGTAGGCTTAGTGGTCTTCTTGGTACAATTCCTACAGGCCAGGATGGGGACCTGGGCAGTGATGTTTTCTCCTGTGGGTACCTTTGAAGTATATTTTATGCATATTGTAACAATTCCCATTTCCACACCATTTTCTTCATATATTTACAGCAAAGGAGAAAAGACATGATTGGTCTTGTTTGTTTCAAGTAGGAGAAAAGATTTTATTTGAATGACGGAAACGAACCCCAGATTTCTGCCCAGCTTTTCTTCAGCTAATGTCATTTTGCTTCATATGTGCACATCTAAACTCTATCAATAAACAGATGAAGAAAAGCAATGATTAAGTATTTGTGAAACATAAAGCAGACATTTAAAGGAGAGTCATTAAAGACAAAGACAATTAGTCAGACTGAAAAAACAAAACACTGAGATATGTATGTCTAGCCTAGATACACACAGTAGCTGCAGTCTGGAAGTATTTATCCTTGGATTACTTTTTATCTATTAATAACATTTGAAAAATTATTCTTATCCCAAGTTATTTTCATGAGGCAAATGTGAAAATGTAAAAACTTTCACAGAGTCTCAAATGCAAATAGCAACTATGGATTGTATATGAAGAACCCTCCATGTGTTGCAGTCTCTGGAATAAGGTAGTTTCTCAGGAATAATATTATTTAAAATCAAGAAAAAAATCCTCTTGTCCATTCCAAATAGATGAATTGTGGATTTGTTTTATTTTATTTACTGAGACTAGCTTTATGTAGAGATGAAGAGCATTTTAAAAGAACAATTACATGCACAGAATAACCTAAAATGATGTGCCCTAAAAAGACATTCATAGCTCAATCCAGAGCCCATTAAAAACAACTACTGTCCTCTCACTCATTTGATTGCATTTTGAATCAGAGCCCTAGCCAAAAGAAGTGCAAAATCGTGCAGAGCTGAGTGCTAGTAGATTATTTTCTTTCCCCTGAATCATATGAAACTGCATGATCAGATTGACAGTGAGAGAATAGTAATGAGTGGTGAGGGAGAAAATCCCAGAAGAGTATGTAATGTGCAAGTCACGTTCTTTAAAAGATCAAAACCAAAGGAAAGGGCATAAATCATGAGGCAGCCTCAGTTTCAGCTCTGGCTGTTAATGCAGGTTTTATTGCAACTCTTTTCTGTGACTTTCAATAAAAAAAAAAAATCTGCTGAATTATCAGCAGTATTTGATACATACACTGGCCCCAATACAGAGCACCTTCTGAAAGAAATGTGAGCACCCCTGAGCAATTTCAACTATTGAATCTTTTACTACCTTTTAAAAGAAAAATATGTTCTATGTAATTCAATCATTTCCCCACTTCTTTCTTTTCCTTTTTTCCCCCCCTTTTTTTTTGCCTCCTTTACTGTCAGAGTTTAAAATGTTCCTAAATCAAAAGCATACTTATTGTTCATAAGACAGGACACATAAGAGGAAACTTGTAGATGCAAAACAGTAGCAATATGAAATATATAGCTTTTGCATTGATATTGAGATTTTAGATTCTTAACCATTGTTTCTATAAACCTTTCCTCTATACAATAATGAAAATTAAGTAGAGATATGTGCCTTTCAACATCTTTGAGGGAGGGAAAGTATTCTGTTAACCTAAGTATGTTTCCAATCTGTTTTTCTGGCAAATTGTCCTCTGCCTTCACATCTGTAGTCTCCATAGACAGATACTTTCTTTCTCCTGTGTGAGCAACTTGAACAGAACAGAATATCATCTCTAAGGGAAATCTCTGGTGCTCTTGAGGAACAGACAATGGAAATATATGCTCATCATAAACAGAGTTGACCTGCCAGCACCATGGGAGACACAGAAAAGCTCTGTCAGTCCTCAAGTGGCCCTTCAGCTTTTTGCTATATGTGGCCAGCTGTCAGCTTCTCAACAGTGCTCCAGTTAGGGAGCAGAACCAGCAGCAGTGTGGATTTGATGGCAAGCCCAGTGAAATGAAGGGTAAAAATTTCTATTCTCTTTGGGCCCCATTAGAAATGTAACATTACTAAATCCTGAGGAAGCAAGTAGTTGTGTGGCATACTTGAGTAACCTGGTGTAGTGGAAGGTGTCCCTGCCTGTGTCAGGGGGGTTGGAACTGGATGATCTTTAAGGTCCCTTCCAAACCAAACCTTTCTATGAGTCTATGATTACAAATGGACCTATTCAGTATACACTGGTAAATCTCTCCAAATATGCATCTGTAGCTGTAACAAATAATCATCAATAGAACTCTTTGAGAAAATTTCCTCTTCTGGTAGCTTTGAGATTTTTTTATGCGTAGATTAGTGTGTAAAACTAAATAGAAGGCTAAGATAGGTAAGAGAGTTAAGAGAGGGCCAAGAGCCAACAAGGCTGTTTTGCTGATTTATCGAGGGAACCATAGAAGCTAACAACAGCCAGCAGGAAAATAGATGCACAAAACAATTCAGTAGTGAAAGCTACCTCAGATGTGACTGTTTTTCTTCAGTGAGCAGGATGGGTTTAATACAGCTTTTACAAACCAGAAGGCTAGAGTTTACAGCTGTAGTAAATGACACTTTGGTGAGACAAACATGAGTTTGTCCAGTAACTGCTCTCACTGTTACAGCCTAAATTAAACCATGTTATTGTTACAGGATGATTT
The DNA here is from genome assembly GCA_013397175.1 of Platysteira castanea. Classification (NCBI taxonomy): domain Eukaryota; kingdom Metazoa; phylum Chordata; class Aves; order Passeriformes; genus Platysteira; species Platysteira castanea. The sequence goes on from VYXC01012387.1 coordinate 13,019, forward strand.
AGCCTCCCTGATCTGGAAAGCTGTTACTGGTTTTCATTTAAAGAAGTTGCTAGGAGAAGGACACAAGTGGAAGATTGCTTAAGAGAAGTGAATGGTGTGAGCCAAGTGTTTTTAGAAGTCAGTGTACACACTGTTTATGAGCTGGGGTTTGAACCTGGATAGAAAATCATAGCTATACACTCCGAAATAAAGAATGAAATAAAATGTTGTGCAGCTTAAACACCTGGCTTTTGTCTTGAAAATGGACCTCAACACTACACATTTTTCAAAAGGGGTGTTAGCTGAATGAGTTGTAGGTAAGGAAAATACTGGATTAGAGAGCACCCATCCTGTTTAGGAAAGAAACAGATTTTTTGAGGAGGTGCGGTCTTGTTTGGTGGTTTTTTTGTTAACAAAAAAAAAAAAATCAGAGATGATTCACTTAATTTCTCCCTCTGGATGGAATAAAACATCCGTTTGTGTAGTCCTTTAAACTAGGAGAAGGCAAAATAATACATGTATTATTCATAATGGTAGCCAACCTAACATGCTGCAAATAAATCTTCAAGACTTTCCATTAAGTGATAATAAAAATACTTACTAAAACATCTCTAAAACACTGTGAAATCCCATTTTATTCAGAATGGGAGACATTAAATAAGGCATAGAAATACTGTTGTTATAACTGTGACAATCCCAAGACAAAGAAAGAACTGTGAGCCTGAACTGTTCAACTTTTTCTAAATTTATCTGTTAATGCAATAAAAGAAAATTCCCTCTCTCACATTTATGTTTCATCATTACATTAACAGTAACTGCCCAGAGAAAAGTACCAGGATTTTTCTGACATCAAAATATCATGAGAAATCCACTTTTAATCATGATATAAAACCAGAGATCATGTCATCACATCTACTCCTGTGTTATTTTTTCCTCTAATGGTTAAAGTCACATACCTTACCTGTATTCCAGAAAATGTCTGGAAATGTCAGAAAATCCTACATATAGTCCCAACGTGCTTGTCAGACAGAAGTCTGATGAAACAAACTTTAGGGACAATTCACATTTTGAAATCAGTGTAAAAGTTTTTTGGCTTTAGTGACAACAAGATTTCATGTTCTGTATCTCTATTCAATTAATATAAAAAAGGTTTTACTTTTCTTAAAAAATAGTTGGTGCAAAACTATAACTGGCATTTCTTTCTTTTAACTTATTTGGGTACAAGGTGTAAGTTGTTTTACTGCAATAAATGAAGCTCTTTAATTGAGTAATTGCAGTTCAAATTTTACAAAAATAGTTAGATTACATAATTACCTTGCAAAGCTCCTTCAGAATGCAAGGATGAAAAATAGCTAGAATTCCTGATTTCAACTTAAAGTAAAAAAGTATTCAAAATGCAAACATTAAAATGCAAATAACTGCATTCCACTTCTGGAGCAAAGGGATTTTTTTTGTAACTACAGTGATCTCATAGAAAAGCTTATATAGAAAATACAGTAGCTTACATTTGCTTAGGGATTCAGGTGAACTTAAGTTCCAGTTTCATTGCTTAATCAAAACCTGCTTTTTATGAGGTGATTATTTTTTCAGCACAGGATAAAACCATTACCTAACATATCTACCATACATAAAGTGCTAAGAAAAACAGCATTTCATTTAACTGATACATTCATTTTAGTCCAAATACTTGACTAATGAATAGTTATAAATTTATGACCAGCCTCCTACCACAGTAAAAAAGGATACTGCTCATGATTAAACTATTAATTAATTTCCTTCCAGTTTAGTTGCACACTCCTCCACCACACATGGATGCACAACAAATTAGACAGTGTTTCCAGTGGATGTAAATGGGAAACTTTCAGCTTTTTTTTTTCTGTTTTGTCTAAAATAAAACAATCCTGTTTAACACAATTAAAAATATATAGTTCTGTTACTTCTCATGACATTTGAATTACTGGAGACATTCTGCTTTCCTCTTCTAATGAGGCGCATTAGTCAAGAGTTAGAGGACCTTTGACCCTAGGATCAAGTGCCTACCCTGCAGGGACTGAGCTCAGTCTATGGGATTACGGGTTGACAGGAGGCAGCTGGAAGAAATACCTGAGAATTCACACTTAAAAGTAATCCCTGAAAATTGAATGTAGGTATGTGGAAATAACAATTATGTTCTCTAGTGAAGTTCTCTAGTGAAAAGCCTTATAAAAACTTAACTAGGGTTCTGGGACCCCATCAATGGCTGTACTACTGAATGAAACAATCAAGCATGTTTAACACTACACTCAACAGGGACTTAAGTTTTGTGAATGAGCTTAATGTCCAGTTGATTTTACTGCTGACTATTTTCCTCTGCTAATGATGTCCTGTGTTGCATACTAGTAAAATGCCACAGGATTTACCCCTTATCTAATAGTGAAAAACCAAATTGTTTATTTGCAAAGGTTTTTCAGAATAAAGTGGTGACAAATACTTATAACTCCTCGAGACACATGGATTGATGGATATGTAGATGTGGCAAAATAAGTACATGGCTCACATTTTCTGTACATAAGAGAGATCAATTATTAAAAACAAAATGCTTGTTATTCTTTATATCTAGTAATTTCAGTTTAAAATATAAAAAAATCTAGCTACCTTTTTTGAGTTTTTTCTGCCTTTTTACACTCATTCCTATTTTATGACTAGAAATATGCCATTCAAATACACTTAATATAATGTCAGACTAGATTCCAGCAAGCATCTATTTTCTTATGGACTGATAAAGTGAAAAATATCACAATAAAATATTTCTGGCTCAAATTAAAAAATATTAATGACAAAAAATCTTTGAAGAATTATATATTTCTCAAGAGTTTAATTAAAATGGGCATGCGATCTTTATTACATTTTCAAGTAAAAACTTTTTCTGGGGAAAGAAACTTGTAAGATCTCTAGTCTTGACATAAGTTGAAATAAGATTAATCTGTCTGCATCTTGAAACTAATATAATCTTCCATATCCAATTTTTTTTTTCATTTTTCAGTTTGGACATGATATGGCATCTTTGTATGTTTTCAGTGAACTAATCTGAGGCTTTTGCTCCTGTCCTGTACTTGGAAATTCTCATACTACTTCAGAATACATTAATTGCTAAAAGTATCAGGAAGTCAAAGGTGTAGCCAAGCCTCACACCAGACAGGAACACTTTTTGTTGTCCCTCTGTCCTGTTCCACCAGGAGGACAGAGGTAAGCAGGATGCAGCTTTCTCCTTCTGCTCTGACAGGCTGTCCTGCACTGAGATGATTTTTCAGTACCACTGTGTGTTGTCCTGCTTTTGCTAAAGCCTTCTGTGTATAATATGGAGTCAGAATTCTTTCTCACGGAGTTTCATGTAAATAATGGCCAATGTTTATTCAACTGTATTTTCTGTTTTTCATTCCTTATGTGATAAGAGAAAGTTTGATGAGCACCCTTTTTCTCCAGTGGGATTGGAGAGGAAGTGACATGTCCTCCAGTCCCTTGAGGAGTTGAAAACCCTATAAAGTATGAGAAATGTAAATAAAGTCTCTCTTTTCCTTCTTTCTGTTGAACCTAGCAGGTGTGAGAATTTCCTTTATTGTGCCTTTACCGGCACAACTGTGCAATCTGCTGATGCTATAGGATGATGCAACAATAAATCCCACCTGAGCAACTACTACCTAAAGAACTGACCTCAAAATGAACCTAGTATATCAGTTCAGTAAGTAGACTGTATGCCTACTTACATTAATGGCCCATTTACATATAGGTTAACTCAAATTTGAATCAGACTCTTTAAAAAATAAAATTACAAAGCTGATATCCAAAAGCCACCAAGGGTGCTGGGGAGGTCCTTGAGGCACTACACAGCCTTAATCTTACCTCCATTTTTTAGGGAAGAGATGGTGTCAAACCAATCTTGTTAAGTCAAGGCAGCCAGAAGTTAGAGGAGAAAACTTGCTTTGTTGCTGGCACATTTTGATTTTTTGTGTTCAACTGCTGTACGGCTGATGTGAGCATGAGGTTATCTTGACAGCCTCACTGAATGTTCAGATGTGAACACCATGAATTAGTGCTGTTTCTCATGGAAGACACTATCATTTTTCAGATATTGTATATACTTTGGAGTTGCCATTTTAAAAATGCAACTGTTTTAAAAACACAATCAGGATTTTGCCACAAATGATAAATTACTATCTATAGCTAAGTGAACTTGTTCTGTGATAATCCTTTAAGATCAACAGCTGCCTGGCTGTCTGGCTTACACTGGCTAAAGAAAACTAAATACAAACATACATTGTCCATTATTATAATTGCAGGCAAAGGAAGCAAATCTGTCCTTCTTTCTGGAAAACAAAATAAATTTGTGGCAAGGAGCGGATTTATTTACAATTGCAGCAATCACAAGGATAGTAATAAAATAAATCCTGTAAACAGTGCAATTATTCTGTTTATTGTAAACTTGACATTGCATTTGGAATGAACTCCTGAGAGAGTTCTTTTCCCTTCCCCAACTAGTGAGATGGATGTTCCTGCACATAAAATGAAAGCCTCTGTCTTTGTGTAGTGCATGTTTGTTTGGGTGTGGGTGGGTGCATCTCAATTCCTGGTACAGAAACAAGTGGGTTAAAAAGCAATGAATTTAAACTAACTAAACAAAATGTTCCACAGAAGAAACTCATCCAATAGCTATATTTAATCTGTAAAACAAGACAATTTCAGGAAAAATTTTTACTAAAAATAAGCATCACAGATGTGGAATATTTAGACCATTGACTGTATGAGTATTGAGGCAACCCATTTTTCTTTAGTTGCACCTATATAAATCATAGATTGTGTAAAAATAACCCAAGAAAGAGTGATAGAAAGGAGAAAATCTTGATAATAATTACAAATTATCTTTATTGCCCTCTCAATCTGTGAGTCACAAATGGACCAACTATGCTCAAGAAACAACCAGAGTTCATAAACATGAACATACTAAAAACAAAGTTAAACAGACATTTCATCTATCCTTCAACATTCTCCTCTGAGATATTATATGTTTCTCCTTGGGTTTCCTGCAGCTTTGCATGGGATTCTGATGATAATCAGTGGGAAGGGACTATAGCTGTTGGATCATTTAATGGAAAAAATAACTCAGAATTATTATAGTTTTCTTTAGCAACCCAGAGGAAGTCAGCATAAGCCAGTCTTGTTGTCAGAAACCCAGAAACAGAAGTGCATGATCTTTTCTACAGCAATTTCTACCAAGGGCCAAAACAAAAATTGTGGGGGAATTTCTAGGTTATTATTTTGTGGTTTGATGGTCCAAGTATCTTGGGCAATTAGAAATGTATATTAAAAAAAGTGTTCTCCTCTCTGGCACCAACTCAGTGGCAAGAACTATTAGACAAATTTTAAAAATATCAGAAGATTGTTTTATTTTGTCTGATAGATTTCAAAATTATGCTTCCAAATATTTAGAAATATGTACAAATATATTGATGAACTAAACTCTGGAATTGCCACTTCTTTCATGTCTTCTTTTGGTAAACAGATAAGTATATCTTAAAGTCAGATATCACCTTGTTGATCAGCATGATCACAAAAAGACAGGTAATAGAAACTCATCTACTGACTGGTCCAAAACCTGTAACCTCTGTCTGAATTATAGCAGTTTTTAGAAGTGCATTCAAGAATCCATCACATCCGTAAGAAAATTGTTCCAGTTACTATTTTTCTTGTTAAAACCATTTTTTTTTATTTCTAGCTAGTGAAATAGAATGTGTGAAATCGTGATGGCTGCAACTTGCAATTATGCTTGAGGCAATGAAATTTAATGAATGTCAGTTAAAAAAACATGATATTTGATATTGTGTTACTATCCTCAGCAGCTACATCTCTTTGCTTGTGTATTACCAGTTGTAAGATTGAGCTCATTGAGTGTAAAAGCTTTAGAACAAGAACATTCCTCTTCTGTATGGGACCAAGAAGAAAAGAATCCTGATCCCAGCTTCACTGTTCCATGGAAATCCAAATGAAAACTACATTCACAACAGGGAATAATGAGAAAGAGACATTGAAATACTTCAGCAATATTGCAAAAATAAAGAGGTACACCAACTACTTTGTACTTTACCTTAGCATTCTATATGTGCTTGAAAATTAAGTGTTTCCTCTGTAAATATAAATGAATCAATTTTTCTTCAGTTTTTGATGATTTCTCCCCCCTTGCTTTGCCTTTTAGGACTGATGTAAGTGCAGCTGTGGTTTTTTAAGAGGTGTTTATGCCATTTCTTGCACACAGCTCATCCATCACTCTCTGCTCAGATACAGCAAGAATTCAAAATGCAGCCTGACTGGCCCAGCCTTTTGCCTTTCATGAAGTGGCTTGGCTGGACCTAGAGCATCAGTGTGTCACCAACAGTGCATTCCTGGGATGAATGTTGTGGTTTCTCCCATCTTCCAGAATGTGTCAAAGATCAGAAATACTAATGTTTACTTATGCTGTAGTGAAACCAAAGACTCATGCTGGAGTAACAGCACTCATATACACCACAGGTCCCATAGGGGCACTGTTTCTGGTGTCATCTTTGGTACAAAATATTCTTCTTTGCTCTAACTTATTGTTCCTAACTGTTCCAAAGGTAGCAGTTTCTACTAACAAATAAACTGTTTTTCTTTAGTATACAAGACCATCTCTTTGGTTAAATGCTAGATTCAGATATTTCATAAAAAATACATATTATCAGTTGTTGCCATCTGCCACTCAACAAGCCAGCCAAGTCTGTTCAGAGTGATGTCTGTGACTGGTTTAGTTTTATCAGCTCCTGCTTTATGCTGATTGAGAGCTACAGCTTTGGTTTGTATCCAAAATGGCAAGTCACAAAAGTATCCCTTCACCTTTGTGAAGTTTTAAGAGTGCATATAATATGTGGTACTAAATACATGCTATCAGTGTGAGAAGACAGAGCTGAATTCTGTCCACTGAAGTTATCAGATATTAAAATGAGCCTAGAAACTTCCCACAATGAACACTACTTTTCATGCCTGCAAGCTATATGCCAAGAAAAAGGCAAAATTTTGCCTCTATTTCCTCCTCTCTTTCTAACCTAGGTTTACATTAGTAGTGAGAAAGAAAAAAAATAAACAGTAACTAAAAAGTCTGATCAGTTAACAATACAGAATTGAAAAATATAATTTTCAACTATCATTTGAGATAATTGCAATGATAGCATAATTTTTTAAAAAACGAAGAAAAAAGAAAAGGAAAAATCAGTCTTAAGTTACTTTGCTGACTAATAACTAGCGGGAAGCTTAATGGGTGTACCAGACACAAGTCAAGGGAAGTGTAAGTTCCGGATTGTTTTTCTAAGGATGGAATTTCAAGTATAATTCAGTACTAGATGAGCTTTGTTTCACCTCTGCTCACAAAAGTGACAATTTCATAAGCATTCCATTTAGAATTTAGATTGTCTTAAACTTGATGTCTTAAACTTACATACTGGGCCTCAAATGCTCTCTCCAAAATAGGAAGATCATAGATCACACTCTTAAATAGAAAAATATAAGATTTTTATTTTTCAAAAATCAGAACTCAGAGCAATTAAGTGTAAATTAGAGATGAATAAGGGTTACAAGATTGTCTCTACCAAATGACTTGAGTCTGTTGAAGCTCAGACCAAGAAGTCTGGACTTCGAAATCTAACCCTAAGTGCTCCATCATAATTCCAGGATACTTATAAATATGCTTGTTCTCACACAGGAAGAGTCTGAACAAAACCTTCTATCTAGATAAGACTAATTAGAAACAACTGCAATATTTATGGCATATTAATGAAAATAAGTTAGAAAAAAAATCTAGAATGTGGCTTTATTATGTGTCCTTTACCTTGTTGTGACTGTGTCACAGAGTAAGTATGGGGTAGTGTTTCCTGCATTCACACACGCAAAGCTGGTATGTTTTACACTGCTGGTATGAACCAGGCATTACAAGGTAACCTTAAGGGGTACCTGNTAATATGTGGTACTAAATACATGCTATCAGTGTGAGAAGACAGAGCTGAATTCTGTCCACTGAAGTTATCAGATATTAAAATGAGCCTAGAAACTTCCCACAATGAACACTACTTTTCATGCCTGCAAGCTATATGCCAAGAAAAAGGCAAAATTTTGCCTCTATTTCCTCCTCTCTTTCTAACCTAGGTTTACATTAGTAGTGAGAAAGAAAAAAAATAAACAGTAACTAAAAAGTCTGATCAGTTAACAATACAGAATTGAAAAATATAATTTTCAACTATCATTTGAGATAATTGCAATGATAGCATAATTTTTTAAAAAACGAAGAAAAAAGAAAAGGAAAAATCAGTCTTAAGTTACTTTGCTGACTAATAACTAGCGGGAAGCTTAATGGGTGTACCAGACACAAGTCAAGGGAAGTGTAAGTTCCGGATTGTTTTTCTAAGGATGGAATTTCAAGTATAATTCAGTACTAGATGAGCTTTGTTTCACCTCTGCTCACAAAAGTGACAATTTCATAAGCATTCCATTTAGAATTTAGATTGTCTTAAACTTGATGTCTTAAACTTACATACTGGGCCTCAAATGCTCTCTCGAAAATAGGAAGATCATAGATCACACTCTTAAATAGAAAAATATAAGATTTTTATTTTTCAAAAATCAGAACTCAGAGCAATTAAGTGTAAATTAGAGATGAATAAGGGTTACAAGATTGTCTCTACCAAATGACTTGAGTCTGTTGAAGCTCAGACCAAGAAGTCTGGACTTCGAAATCTAACCCTAAGTGCTCCATCATAATTCCAGGATACTTATAAATATGCTTGTTCTCACACAGGAAGAGTCTGAACAAAACCTTCTATCTAGATAAGACTAATTAGAAACAACTGCAATATTTATGGCATATTAATGAAAATAAGTTAGAAAAAAAATCTAGAATGTGGCTCTATTATGTGTCCTTTACCTTGTTGTGACTGTGTCACAGAGTAAGTATGGGGTAGTGTTTCCTGCATTCACACACGCAAAGCTGGTATGTTTTACACTGCTGGTATGAACCAGACAGTACAAGGTAACCTTAAGGGGTACCTGTAAAGGAAAAAAAAAGCAGAAGAAACCCTCTCTTTTTTTGTGATAGATTAAGTTTAAAGTAATCAACTAACTTTTCATCGAAGAATATTTTGTGTTGTGTGACCATGGTGCTTTTTATCCAAGAGCTCAGAAAGCTGAATCTATTATATCATCAAACTGTAGAGCTTGAGGAGAGAACTGTCTGAGAAACAGGCCTAGCCTTCACCAGCTGCTATCTCTGAACCAAAGCACTTCAAATAATGATAGTTGTTTCGCTTCTGAGCTCTAAATGTGTGGTCATAACTTGAAAAACTGTTCCAATGGAGTATCTTGCCGAGTGGTTTGTGCATCATCTGAGTTAAGCAGTGAAATGCAATCCATGTTCTGTTGGTCTCAAAGAAAAGTTAGTGAGCTCTGAAAAATGTTCTAACAACAAAAAGGAAAGAGGTAACAGATATTTTATAATGTTCAAAGAAAAAACACCCATAAAAGAAGAGGCTACTACAAAGCTGATTGAGCTATAAATCTGCAACTAATAACATGACAATTAATTTTGGGGCTTGACAACAAATCATCCTAAGTAGAGGAGAAGTGCAAAACCTTTTGCATTTGGGCTGTGGAAAACGATTTAAGCATACAGAATAGCAGAGATGACAGAGAACAAGAATAAATATATTGGGATTTGGGGGAGGTTTTTCCTTGATTTCAGGATTTAATCTTCTCTGTTCTGTAAACAACTTATAAACATATCTCCATTAAGGAACACAGAAAACTTCAAGGATATCCTGTTCCATATTCTTGAATTTAAGGCTTTAAAATTTGTTTGTAGTGTGCAATAGAAGAATAAATCTGTGGCCTACTTAATATCTCTCACTAAGCTATATAAGTACTTAGACAATTTCTTCTTTATAAAAAGGTAATCACAAAACAGAATATGTTTTCATGAAGTTTATTTACAAACATTTTCATGAAGTTTTTTTACAAATATTAGGCTTTAACTGCTCTTGTCTCCAACTGCTTTATGTCACTTTCTACATAAATTTTAAGAATATTTCTAAATTTTGGAGAAGTGCTGAACTACATCCATGTCTTGGCTACTGTAGGATTTAAAATTTAACAGAAACATGTGTATTTGTCCTATCATATGGAAATGGTTCAATATCATGATTTAAGTATGCATGCCTCTTGAATTTGTTACCCAGCAAAAACCTTCCTGTAATCCTACCCAGGATTGCCAGCTTTCAGCCAATTTACCAGCAGGGGGACTTTTGGTTGTTTGGTTTTTTATATTGTCAAATATATGTATTTTTATATATACTTATATATAGATGTTATATATGTCTGTATATAAATCCATGACTTCTGCCAGTAGCTCTCCAACTAGTACTACTGTGTTTTCTGTTGCCTATATCTGGGAAACACAAATATGAAATTGCACAAAGATAATTACTAGAACGCAGCCCTAGATATCTTTCCTAGCACTGATAACTGGGCATGTCCCTTGCTGTGGTTATGGGTCAGAGACATGGGAACAGCATTGTCTGGGACTCAGCTGGATGTGTCAGTGTGAGCTCTGAAACTGCAGATCTCTCCAGCATTTCCCTTGATTCCAGGCAACTGTGTAGTCTGCCAAAGATATGTTTCTTTTTATGGACTTGA
>VYXC01012387.1:23784-59923 GCA_013397175.1 Platysteira castanea
GCAGCCCTAGATATCTTTCCTAGCACTGATAACTGGGCATGTCCCTTGCTGTGGTTATGGGTCAGAGACATGGGAACAGCATTGTCTGGGACTCAGCTGGATATGTCAGTGTGAGCTCTGAAACTACAGATCTCTCCAGCATTTCCCTTGATTCCAGGCAACTTTGTAACCGTCTGCCAAAGATAAGTTTCTTTTTATGGACTTGATCCTATGGGATAATTTTTTTTTTCCTTTTAGTGTTGCTTTCACATTTTGGAGGGTGTTTCATGAGAAGGTATTTTACAAAGATGGATAGAATCAAAAGACTCTTGTTCGCTTCTTTCTTCTTTCCTTTATCCCTAACTTTCTTTATTGCTCTTTTTTCTTAGGGATTTTATTACATATTACCTAGACTTTTTCTTCTAAATAAATACTTATTTAAGAAAAAAAAGTAGGAAAAATCTTTGGGCAATTGTTTTCTGTCTAAGCGCGTATCATTTTCCTTACCTCTCTTCACATAGATTGCTGATTTCACTCAATCAAATTAGAAAAGTTGCGTTTACTTCCCTCTGTTCCAGCTGAGGTGTGTTTAACACATAGACTTGAGGAAAAAAATGTTGTTTCCAAGTTATTACTGCTGCTTCTGATCATCTGAGCACAGCTTGGGGCCTGCCTGCCTATGACATAAATTAAAATAGTCTGAAGATCTGTGTGGAGCTGACAGTAGCAACCTTAAATAACTTCCTCCAGTGTTGTTGCAAAGGAGAGACAGCCTCCTTGATCAGCCTTGTGTTGACTAGAGAGTCACCTTACTTCAAAGGCGAGGCCTGGTAAGATTGTAGTAAATCACTGGAGCAGCTGAAAGGAGGTGTATGAAAAGACATACTTGCAAATTTTCTTAAGCTGTACCTCCTAAAATTATTGTTACACGTGTGCTACTCAATATATGTGTCTGACTCACAGTTTCAAGGAGGAAAACCTTTCTAGTTTGCTAGTAATGTGTAGATTTGTTGATCTGGATTCCTGGTTTATGATTTCCTCACAGCATATATCTTCTACTATATGACTGATACTCAACTACAACTAGAACATTTTTCGTGTGGGTACATTTATTTTCCTTGAAGCAGAGAGAGATCCTCTTTCTCCTACCCTTTTTGATCAAACTGAGATGTCTGAGCACAGAAAGCAGGGGAAAAAAGTCATCAGAAGACCTAAAAGTATCTACAGTTTGGGCACAAGGCACCATTTCTTTCTGAGAACAATAAACTGTAGTTCCTGACCCAGTACTGGAACCCTAGCCTCTTGTCTGCTGTGTGTCTTCTATACTTGGCTCTACTAGCACGTGTTTTCACCTTTGACTGGTTTCCCCTAGCTGGGAAACTGAAGATACATAAACAAAGATGGACTGGATAATGAAATGTATAATTATAGTGCATAATCCTAAGTATTCAGTCTACATATGAAAGCTGTATTTCACCTGTCCTTAGGCAAGGTGGTAATTTTTGTAAGACCTCCGCTTTTTCTGCGAGACACTGACAAAACAAGTGTATGGGTTTTTTTGTGGGGACTCTGAGAAGTAAGGAATCATATAATGAATCTAGCAAAATAATAGTGTCATGTTCATTATTGCAGGAGTCAAAGCACAGGATCAAAGGCTCAGGAAAAAACAAAGTTTGACAAAAAAGAATCAGTTAGGAGTAAGGGTCACAGCCAAACAGGAACAAAAGAATAAAGAGCAGAAGAAAACATCTGCAAGCCTTGCTTGTGGGGAGGGAGAAGGAAGTAGGAAGAGGGAGGAACCTTTCCACATACTTGCCCTCAGAGGTTTGCATGCATTTGTGTACTCCAAGTTGTTTGAACCTGATTTATAAAATAGTTAAAATAGTTGCATTTCAGAGATAAAGAACATCACAGATGACCTCTCCAGAGGGGTTTCCCTTCCCCTTTAAGGGGAGTGGGAAGAGAACTTGCTCAACACAGAAGAGTATAAAGACCCTTAGGAGTTTTAAACATCGAACTCCCATAACTTTTGTGGGATATATTATATAGTGCAGAGCTGTGAATGTGTCTTTATTTCCTTTCTAGTTTCTCATCTCACTCTCTGAGTGTGGCTTCACAAAATATAGGGGACAGGACTACAAAAGAAAGATCCAGAGAAGGCAGATTCATGTGGGGTGAACAGCACCAGACTGGCTCTGACTCCTGGCAGAGGTTTGGAGTAATAAGCCCCAACCTGGGCAATGACTGAGCACTCAGAGAGAGGCAGCACAGAATTCACCTTATTGCCTTACTGCCCATAACCGTCTTGGGGTGGGCTGCAGAACGCCCCTGCAAACCTGGGGACACTTCAGCTGATACCAGTAGTCACTCCTGCCACCACCTTTCATTCTCATGACTTAAAGCCAGAAAGACACCTTCTGCCTTGTAAATCAGTGGAAAGACTTCAAAAAAGCCATTGCTTTCATAAAACTAACTTCAGATAGGCATGGCAAACTTTCCTAGGCTTCCTCTATAGTCAGTGAAAATGTGAAACAGGCTGGTTAGGAGTTTTCTTTAATATCTGTGTTTAGTGTCTGAGGAGACCATCACTTTCCATTAATATGAACGTTTCCTGTGCAGAAATATTCTTTTTGTCAATATAGAATATTGCTGCTCCCTTATCTTGCCATACTCATTTCCTGCAGAGCGGGTTAGCAGCCATAGATTGGTACATCTCCATGGACTAACCATCACAGGAGTTAGAAGGCATTACATAACTCACCTTTTACCCTTTGCACTTGGCAATGTGTCAGGAAAACATCCTTTACATGTGTTCTCACACACAAGGAGTTAGGATACACGGAAAATGTTTAGCAGGTAGAAATAGGGCAGAAAATAACATCCATGAAAAGAATAATTTTAGCACTCCCTCTTACATGATTGATATGTTTTTACAGTGCATTTTTTGCTGCTTATAATAATTTACTTGGCTATATTTTTGTTCAACTGCTACTGAGATAATATTATACTTCTATTTATGACTAATGTGATATTTAAAGTAGTGCAGTTTACTCACCAAAGACCTGGTTCTGTAGTATTCTCACCTCTGTAAATTTTTGGTCTAATTTAATTTCTCCCCTTTGCAATGTAAATACTCATAACTGCTTTCAATGGTTTCCAGTGTTTTGTAAACAAAGGTGAAAGAGTAAAACTGGGAGATGATCTTTCAAAGATGTGGCATTAAACACAAAGTAAGAAAGACCTTTTCTTCAGACTCTGACTCAGACTTTTGAAACCTGTTTTCCATCCAACACACTATAAATGGGTGTTAGATGTGGTAATCAAAGTAAAAATGGAAGAATAAACTACCTAATGAAATTGGTGGGCATTTTTTTCAAACTGGGATTGGTGAACTGCTTTGAGAAACGGTGAAAAAAATGTTTCGTAGTGGGAAAGACTGACAAGGGAAACATATTTGTCATGGGCAGTGGCAGATTTTTAATTCCTTGAAATCTTCAGTTTGATGACTGCACAATGTCTTGGATCAAATTTTTTCAGACCCAGAAACAATTTGATTTTTGTAGTGTGTTAACATCAGCTGAGGGCTGAATTCCCACCCAGATGATCAGTGACACCCCATCCCAGCACAAAGTGAGGAGAAACCAGAATTAGAAAGCTTGTACACGGGGATAAAGACAGGTAGATCACATACTAATTACTGTGCTGGGCAAAACTGGCTCGTTTTGGGAAAGACTAATTTAAATTTAAAATTTTTCCAGTTAAAATAGATTAGGGTAATGAAAAATAAAGGGAAACATTAAAACAACTTTCCTCCCCAGTCTCCCAGGCTCAGCGTTGCTCCTTCACTTGCAATTCCTCTACACACCCCAACAGTGACACAAGATGGGTGAGGAGATGAGGGTCAATATGTAATAACTCCTCTCTTCTGCTCCTTCCCTATCACACCTCTACCCTTCCCCAGCACTGACTCTCCACATGAGTTTTCGTTCCTTCAGCAGCTCTGCCCAGGTCGCTGCACAGATTGCAATGGATGGCTGCTCTGGTGCCCAGAGCATCTCCACACCCATACCCTCTTCCTCCTCTTCCTCTGATCTTGGTGTTCCCTCACTTGTCCCTCAGTCTTTTGTTACCTCCTCCTCTCTCTTCCCAGGAATGTTGCCATTTCCCAGGTGTTTTCTCAGGGGCACCCCCAGTTTCCCTGCTGGGCTCAGCTGTGCTGTGCAGAGGGTTTGGTACGAGGCAGACTCTGCCCTCCTCCCACAGAGGCCTCCTCTGCAGCCCCCGCTGCCAGCAACTGCATGTCTGCACACAACACAGTTTTTAACACGAGAAGGGGGCAAAATCAAAATCCAATGCCTGGTTCTCAAGTCTGAGAATCAACACTATGACATTAAAATTTTGCCTTTGTTAATAATATTCACCAAGTGTTCTCATCAGAGCAAGTTCCAACTACCAGTGAGTCACTGCTTCCACCCAGAACTTGCAACTGCTTGCAACTGATCTGAAGCCTCTTCAGAATCTGAAAAATAGAAACCATATTTTTATGGAAGACAAATTCAAAAATGAAAATTAGTCTCTGAAATTGAATACAAATCCCACTTTAAGGCCTGTAAATGTTTCAGATTCATGTGGTTTTGTCTGAACAATTTACTGTAAATATCACCTATCTTGAAAAAGCCACATAGTTTCAATTTCTGCATTTTAATATCTTTCATTATGAAACTTTCTGCAGAGAATTTGACTTATCATTTAAAATATACATAGAGAAATTAAAACACAAACATTTTATGTCAGTTAAAATATATGCTTGTATATTTGGAATATATCAACAAAATACTGTGTCATGTTCTCTTTGAATGGTGTAATATAAAAATGCAGCCTAGATATCCTTAATCATGGTAACATATAGATAAATATAGAAATGAATATTAAATTCTGTGCAATGCACATAGGAAAAATACAGGCTTTCTGAGACTTGCAGAATCCTTTCTGCTTTGCAAATCATCTTGCACAGTTACAATTATCATTAAACTCTGCTTTTCATGGGAACAGGCTCAGCTTCATCTTCTACTTGAAAAATCACAGTAATTTTTACCCACACATCCTTGCAACAAGCTGCCAGGTATTTTAGAGAGACATGTCCTTCTATTACCTACTGCTGAAGCTTAAGAAATCACCATGCAAGAGTAAAAGGAGAGCAAACACGAGTGAGAATTATTTTTATCATCTAGTAAGCAGACTCTCATCTTCAGAAGTCCCCATCCTGTTCCAGCAATATTTGCCAGATTCTTCAAGCATTCACTGGAACAAAAACTGGAGTCTTGTAATACTTCATGTAGCAGAATTCCCTTTGATGGCCTTGAGAAAAATGATAACTCTGTTGTGTCTCCTAGTGAGGTTTTCAGTTTTAAAGAAAGGTTCCTCTGCTTCAGTTAAAGTCCTGTGCCAGGTAGAAAGCCACTTCTTACCTCCTGTGATCCAAGCAAATTAAAACTCCTTGGGCAAATTCTCAAGGAAGAAGGAACAAAAATAGGTCAAGTATAGAGAGGATGATTTCTAATTCCACAGTGGAGAACCTAATTTGTATTATCTATTTAGAAAGTTGAGAGGACAATACAGATTATGTATCTGTGAATACATAAGTCAGAAGAAATGTGATAACTGGGAACTTTACTTAAAATTCAAAGAAAAGGCAAAATTAGACATCATGACTACTAAAGCTAACAGAATATCTGTTGCGTTCTGTGGCATGCAAAGGTAATCTGTTCTATATGAACAAGATATTTAAAAATAAAAAAATCTTAGCCATCTGACAGCATATATTTCATATAGTTCTTCCCTTTCCACCATATTTAGCATATAATCTTTCTTTTTGTGTTTTCCAGTCAAAGCTGCATACAAAGGATCTCCTCCTTGGAGACTTCTGCAGTGATGAAGGATACAAGTGGTTTTTTCCCCATGCCCCCGGAACTTTGCAGAAGAGCAATTGATAGATAAATAACTAACCAGATCCAGAGAGACATCAATAGCTTCTCCTCCAGGATTCACAGGGAAAAACATATAACCTGTAGTTAATTTGCTTCCACCATGAATTTCACTCTACCAATATATTTGCGACCAGAGTTTGGTACTAGTAAAAGCTAGATGCTGACAACACTTCTGTGGTAAACACTGAATGGAAGAAGTCTTTGAGTATGAATCTCATATGAGACAGCATCAGCATCAACAAAAAATGCACACACTTCAGTGGAAAAATATGTTTCCCAATCCGTGAAAATTGTATCAAGGCTGCAAGCAGAAAAAGGTGTAGACTAATGAAGAAGAAGGTTTCAGCTAAGAAAATTGAATCAACATAGTGTTAAAGAAGATTAGTTTATGACAGGCAGGTAGTTGAATAGATGGAGGATATCAAATGGGAAATAAACATGGAAGTTTTCTTCACAATGAGAATTAAAGAGAGGAAACTGGAAGGAAGTTATAAATCTGTTGACTTAGAAAAATTATTTTACATAGTTGTTTTTGCCAATTATTCTGCCTAAAATTATGTACAGTTTCTGCTTTGAGATGTCGCAAGCTGAATGTTCAGGAGAACAAATGACACTAGATCACTTTTGCACAAATCCATAACATCCTACAAAACCAAGGAAGACAATTTAAAGAATTCAGTTTTGGGTTAGACAAATCATTGCATGGGAGGGCTTAATACTATATCAGGTCTATGTAAAAGGAGCGTTTAAGTTGCCATGCAACAACTCTGCTAAAACTGATGAAACAGAGACAATAGTTGACAGCCAGTTTGCATATTAACAAAAGTAAAGCAGAGATGTATAAAGCCCTGAAGAGTTAAAGCAAGCTTGATTTTGCTTTGACATACTAGAGGAATGCAACAGAACTATTTTATATAAAAACAAAGAGCTCTAAAGTCAAACTGGAAAGTAGCAGCAACACTTTAAATATGCACATTGGATGCCAAAAAGGAATGGAGGTGGAGAAGTTAAAATAAATAAAATGTCTTCTGCAGCAAGCTATTGCAGTTTATAAAATTCTTGCCTCTGACAACTTCCCAAGGACCCCCATCTGAATACTGACACACAGAATAAATGGAAAATAGCCCTTATTATCCTGGGCTGTGGTTTCCAGTAGAATCAATAAAGCTGAAGGACAATAGAAATGTGATTATCCCATTAATCCACAGGACCAAATTCAACAGCCAAATATCTTCTCTGTAAACATCCTAATAAATTTTCAGGCAGATCCAAACTGTGAGGGTTGATCTCAGGATGAATTAGTGTTTTGGAGAAATTTTGAAACCTTTCACTAAGTGTCACCCATTTTGGATGCTTACTGTCTGCTGCTGAAGTGGAGAGAGGGACAGATTTGTTTTTGTTTCATTTAAGGCAGATCATAAACCATGTTTTCTTCTTTTAAAAAGAGATAAATTTCTTCCCAGGGCAATAAAAATTCTATGTGAACTTTGATCTTCCTCTTAGAGAGTGTAAACAGATGCATGCTTATAAAAATGTGAGTTAAGATAAAGAGTGATACAGTAGTACTCTGTCACTGATTCCTCTTTCTTTTTTTCTGTAAATTGTATATTTTAACTTTAAGTATGCTGGATGCAGAGCACAAGGTCCTTCCTTACACTTCTGTTAATTAGAGTGGAGAAGTGATTATAAAACCAGGGAACTAACATCAGAACTGGGTGCCTCATCTCCATTTTTGACTCAGAAACACCTCGTATACACACACACACACACATAGACACACACACAGACACACACACAGAGGTGTGTGAATAATGAATAATTGCTACGAGAAGCAAGCAAGACCTTTCCTCTTTTCTCAACCTAATAGCAGAAGACCTTGAGAACTTGACCTACAGAAGAATAAGACATAAATCTGCTAAGCAGCTATAAATATATGCAACATAGTGCCTTTTAAGGACTTGAGAAATTCCTTTCATTGTTCTGACCTTAAGACGGTCAGAATTGTTATCTTCTGGCAATGAAGCATAGACTGGCAATAGAACAACACTGTGGTCTTGGGTTTTGAACAATAAAGGGCTTCTATGATGAAGCAGACGAGACTTGGACAGCATAGATTTCTCCTGAACTAAAATATGTATCAAGCTCTCAGCTATTCACATAAAACTCATCAATGATGGAGACTCCTGGGAGCTTTGGGAAATTTCATGGCTTGAAGGATTCCACCTATAGCCTATTAAATTCTAATATGAGAAAGATCCTTCTCACTGTCATCAACCCTAACTATGATCCTAAGGCAATACCAACAAAAAGTAAAGTAACACATTATCGCTTCTACAGGCTTATTACTGTAGTCTTCGAGGAAGTAACTGCATCTGCAGCAGCATCTCTGTTTGGATATGTGCCACAGGAAAAGCAAGTCAAAGAAAACGGAATATTCTGGTCAGACCCCTTCTGCAAATGTTCCGTGATTCTCTTTTGGTAGACATAGAGGAGATTATAACACTATCAGCTCTGCTGGCATGACTAAGATCGATATAGATGGGCAGGTATGTCCTAGAAGTCATAGTAAAAACTTTTTTATTAATTGTACATGTAGTTTACATATCTAGTGAGACTTTTCTCCACTTTATCATGCAACCATCCCCTTGGACTGGCATATAGTATTCTCTTTCCATACAGCAGGGTTATCTTTGAGCCACTGAATGTCCTCATTTTTTCTTCCTTATGGTTGTTGGACGGAACAGAAAGATTTGAACCATTATGCTCTTGTTACCACTAGAACACATAACTTTAAGTATGCTCTCACTTAAAAAGCATATGTGGCACAGACTTGGGAGGAGGAGAGTAAAAATTCCTACCTGCAGTTTAAATATCTTACTAAAGGTAGAAAAGTTGTTGGTATTAATAGGAGTATCATCTGATCTAAATAACTTTGTAGCAAACTGTTGACTCTTTATATTCCTTTTTGGATGCTGAAAGTAAAATAGACCCAGGCTGAATTGCTTCTGTTATTCTGCTAGTGCTCTGATAGGTAGATGCCATTCAGTTTCGTATTGAACACTATCATTCATATGGGTGCTGCTCACATGAACAACAATATAACAGTGGCAAATTGAAGTATAAATATGTTCTTTGATACATATCTAAACTTGAAATGAAGATTTAATTTGGGTAGTAATCAGCAGCTTTTGCCAAGAACGAGAAAGCAAGGTGGGTGGACATATTTCTGTGCAGCCTCTAGGGAGGGAAGTAACCCTATGCTATCCCAGTGTTTCTAAGTACATCTGTGATATCTCTCAGCACTCTATATTTCAGGAAGTCAGCCTGTTTGTGAAGTTATTGTAAGGTAGCAGCGGGCATAAGTAAAACACTGCTAATATAGTACTTGGCCAAAAGTAGCCTCCCCTGTAGGAGTTTGTTTATAAATTGCTTTGGTCCACTTGACAAGGTCAAATCCATTCTCTTAATGATGAATCTCATCTGTTCTGGTGCAGAAAGAAATGTTTTCTTTCACTTCTACGTGTGGTAAGAGCTCATTCATCTCTGTATGTTCTAAAGGGAAATCTAGCTACATCAGAGAGAGAAGGAGTATTCAGAGGGCAACTGATGGCCAGGAAGATATATTGAATTCACTTTCCTGGGACAGACATTCAAATGGTAACAAGTGATAGAAAACAGCTCTATATTTCAGCATGATGTGTGTTCTCTCTCTTATGATTAAACCCCCTGTGGGCCATCTGCATTTAATGGGTTAGAACTACTTTGTAGCTGTAGTTTTTTCCTTCCATGGCTCTTATTTATTTGAGATGAGACCAAACTGAACTCTAAAAGTGCAGCATGTAGGAAACACTGCCAAAAGAATGAGAACAAAAAGGCAAATTTATGGGCCAGTGTTGTTTTAAGCATTTAACAGTATAAATAGAAAGTGTAGATAAATGTGGACATGTAAGCGACTCTGTTTATCTCAGTTACATTATTTGCCTAAATTCCAGAAGAGAATTAGTCCAATTAGTTTATACAAGCGTTAATGCCTCTGCACTAGTGACTTAGCATATGCATAGAACTGTTTTCACACTAAAACCAACAGTCCTCTTAGAACACGTCTCCCTAAAAACGAAAAAGCATTGCTCAGTCAATCCTTGTCTCTCTAATTCTGTTAAAATCAGACACAAATACGGAAACCATTGTAGTAAATCAGACGTAAACCACTGATTTAATAAATTTCTGTGCTTTAAAAATAGCTGAATGGACTACCTTAATAAAAAAACCATTCATATAAACTAAGTAATGTTGTTTCAGGACAATTCAATATAGCATAGTAAATCTATTATGTGTTTAGTAGGGATCATATCCTACTCAAAAGTGAGTTCACTGGCAAGATTCCTGTTAACTTCAATTAGGATTTGATAATAAGGAGATTCTTGAGTAAAGAAAATTTCGTCCCTCCTTGCCAACACTGAGTTTTCTGTCTCTAAATATTCAATAAACTCCCAGCCAATGAGTATATTTTCCTCTTTTCTCATTGTATATACTATTTAAGCATTTGCTAAATAATACTCACTAACTCTGATCTCTGTCCCAGAACTTTTTCTAAAAGATCTCCAAAATGATTTAGTATTTCATTTACCCTATGTGTTTAAGTAATATGTGACAGGTTTTTTCATATCTAAATATGTATTTCATTATATACTTATATACATTGTATACTAAAATGTTTATAGCCAGTAATGAGCAAAATCATTCTTAGTACACTAGAAGCAGAGTTGTTCCCCTAAAATCACTTTAAAAGAAAAACACAATTAACATGTTTTATATTGTTTTTGCCATTAAAGATCTCAGCTGTTTCCATTTTTAATGATTAAACCAAAATCATTTCAGTAAACACACCTGAGTAAATAGAGTCTTACAAACATTCAGATACTTCTGTCTGTCTTTGAGCATTCTATTTGACAAAACTTCATTTTAACTATGCCCTTTTCTTCTCAGATGGACAAAAATATTATGAAAGTGTTAACTAGGACTTTATCCCACCTACAAGCAGTTTGTTAATTATAATCAGACTGTATTCAACCAAAACCAAGAACATTAAGGTTTTGGGTTTTAATCAAAAAAAGGCTTTACATCAAAGGTTTTGGATTTTAATCAAAAAAGGCTTTACAGCTTAGTCCTCCCTCTCCATATCAATAAATTGATCAATCACAGAGCAGTAATAGTATCAAAAATCAAATCTTTTTCAGATACTGGATTATAGCAGAAGACTTTGCCTCACTGTAATGACAGTGAGACTAAAGCAAACTGCGGTTAATACACATAGATGGATACTCTCACAGGAGTACAAGGCAGGGAGGACAAGCCTATTTCAATTATTTTTCATAGTTAAAGGATATAGAACACAGCTTCTGAGAGATGAACTAGCCAGCTGTTAGATTATGGAGGGTTGCTATTAGTAGAACTAGAGCATAGAAAAGCACTCCTGTAACAACATCTTGTAAACCATCAAGTTCACTCTATAAGCCAGTCAGAAACTACGATTTTTGACCTGATCCTATAACCTACACATTTTAAAACTATGTTTTTCATGCTAACATCAATTACTTTAATCAATATTATTTCCTATACATTGATGTATTTATTAGTCTAGTTCCTGTGGGAATAATCACTGTTATGAAGTTGGGCAGCATGAGTCAAGCTGAAGTTGAGCTGTTGAGTGTGAGGCCTAGAAAAGTATAAGGGCTCACAAACCCCTATTCTTTGTGATAATTATGAATTTTGAAGATTCGTCTATTTGGTTTTGTCTTTTTTCCCTTATATTATACATCTTGTGTGGACTGTTGAAAAGATTTGGTGAGGAACTATGTAATTTTTATGCTGTTATTTAAATAAAGTAAAAATAACTGGCAGGAACAGGAGAATATCTCAAATATATTTTATGTGGTAGAGTTGTGATATATTCCTTTGTTTGCATGCCACAGCCATATTAGTTTTAACGAGCCTGTGGTGCGAAGGAGAACAGTTGTGCTTCAGGAATTTAGTGAGCTCACTGTTTCAGCCGTCACTGTGCTTTTGCTTTAATGTTCTGTCCTCCTGTTGCCCCAAAAATGCAGAGAAAAAAGAGTCTTGAAATTTATGATTAGAGATGCTTCTCCACGAAACTGCTCTCAATGTCCCAGTATGTATTTACTGCCGAAGACAGTCAAACACCTACCAACCCTACCTCTTCAAGGCTTACTCTTGATTCTTTATATCCCTCCTTGAACCCATACTGGAAAGGTGGCAGTAGAATAAATCTTATATTGCCAGGTCCTGGTGACATTCAGGACAGGTTGTTTAGGCATAGAGGGAAGGGTGGGTTGCGCTGGGTTTGGGTTTCCCCTTTCCTCAAGCACTGTACTGTGACTCTCCTCCCAGAAGATTATTATATCCCCAGCTGTCATACTCCCATATTCACTGCACACTGCTTCATCATTCTAATGCCAGCCAAATCTAAAAAGATGACTGCAGATGAATAAGAAATATGTATTCTGGGAATAAGATGAGTGGGCCATTTCTTATTTGCGTATGAAAGTGCTGGTGGAATAACTTCCTTCACAGTGGCTGCCATGGGGCTGTGGTTTGGATTTGTGCTGAATAGAGTTGATAATACAGGCATGTTTTTGTTATTGCTGAGCAGGGCTCACGCAGAGCCAAGGCCTTTAATGCTTTTCATACTGTTACATTGGCATGGAATTTGGGGGTGCCTGGGAGGTTGTGAGGAGACAGCCTGGATAAGTGACCCCCGCTGACCAAAGGGATATACCATCCATTTTGGCATCATGCTCAGTATGCAAAGTTGGGGGAAGAAGGGGCGGACATTTGCAGTTATGGCCTTTGTCTTCTAAAGTCACCACTCTGTGTGATGGGGCCCTGCTCTCCTGGAGATGGCTGAACACCTGCCCGCCCGTGGGAAGCAGTGAATTCATTCCTTGTTTTGCTCTGCTTGTGTGCGTGGCATTTGCTTTCCCTATTAAACCGTCTTTATCTCAATCCATGAGTTTTCCAGCTTTCACCCTTCCGATTCTCTCCTCAGTATCTCTGGTGTGGGAGTGACTGAGCAGCTGTGTGGGGCTTGGCTGCTGCTGGGGGTTAAACCACTACAGGGAAGAAATACTTGTTTATAGAAAGAACTTACCCTGCAAATATTTTGAAACTAAGAAATATAAGTGGTATTAATGGGTTCTGATTTAACTCTGATTTCAAAATAGCACTG
This sequence comes from Platysteira castanea, assembly GCA_013397175.1. Taxonomy (NCBI): domain Eukaryota; kingdom Metazoa; phylum Chordata; class Aves; order Passeriformes; genus Platysteira; species Platysteira castanea. Next base: position 36,997 of record VYXC01012387.1, read on the forward strand.
ATATTTTAAAATTTATCAATAAAGCAATCTCTGTCATTTTGAAAAAACCTGGCAGTATTTTATTGTTTGCAAACAAGATAGTTTACTTCTATCATGCTAAACTATCTCATTATTAAATGTGCAGTATAGGTTATATTTGTTAAATTTTATACTTCAGGGCCTTACCATAAAGTTCACAGCTAAAATAAAATGCCTTTAACATATTGAACTGTACTTTTTCAACACTTCACTTTACAGAATGTTATGACAGTAAAGAAGTGAAGTGAGAAATATAGTTAATTTCAATTTATTCTCAGCAACAAAAGATGCTTTCATTGATATGTTCCTGTGATATGCAACACTGTTAAACTCTGGGTAGAAATTTTTGTTAAACTTTTCTGACCATCTTGGTCATAAAAAGACTGTATCTTTAGCTGCTAAATGCAGTGTTGTCCATCACCTATGAGCCTGTAAAAATCATAATATAAATAAATTTACATTTCATAGGTAAATTTACATTTGTTCAAAAGTTTGTTAAAATACAGGCTTAAGATTTTCAAAATGTTTATGAATCAATCATAGGAGAAAAAACAGTGCATCAATAATTAGAACAATATTTCACTTTCTCTTTTAACAGGATAGGGACTCTTTGCCCAAAAGTTCTATAAATTTACTTCTCAGCATAGCATCATGATCACATATCTCAAACATTAGTTAACATACTTGGCAGGAAGGCTATGTAAATCACCTTCTTTTGTTTTTAGTGCATTTTCCACATGTTCAAGAAGCAGTGAAAAGATTATTTGCTCATGAGAAGAAATCATTAAGTGATAAAATCAAAGCACGAGAACACAAGTCCTGTCAAATGTGGGAGTATAATTCAGTAGAAAATAAAATCATTTACCTTTGATAGAAACTTGCTTAAATTATTTACATATATTAAAATGTCTCTTTCCTAGAATTTTCTTAGAAAAAGAGAACGCTACAAATAACCCTGTTGAGTCCTTTTACACTATTTGTGGAATAAGGAGCTACTCATCTTGGTTAAAAAATCTGAGCCTGGCCTTAAGCCAGCATGGGCCAGATTCTGCCATCCTTACCAGAGCTGAATAGTACCTTAAGCTGGGCCTGATTATGAACAGATTACTCATGTTGTGCTTTTTTATGCATGAATGGGGCCATTGTGAATAAACATCTACAAGCGATTCACAATTTGGCCTATGTGAGTAGCCTCACTCCCATCAATGCGGCTACTCACGGAGTAAAGCACTACTAAATAAAACTGGCAGAATGTGACCCTGTTGTAGTACTTGACATCTAACACGAAGATACTTTTTCATTAGCTAAATGAAACGCTGCAACCAACAGGCTATCATTCATTCTTCGAGACCAGGCTGATGCAAGAGCATGACAAGCTTAATGCAGGCCTGCAACTTATCACACCTCAGGTTTAATGAAGGGTTGAATACCTATTTATTTAATGTATAAAGTTATGTTAGCAACATGTAACAAAAAAATTCTGTTGCTAGATTTGAGGATGAAGAATTAATTAGAATTACATCCCTTTCACTTAATTAAAATCGGCAGCAAGATGATGTGGTCTTTTGTGGTCTCCTTTGATTTTGGAAGCTTCAAGCATCTGAAATTGTTGTAATATTTTGAAAATGGATATTTATTCTCTACAAGTAATCTGCAATAAATTCTTAGGAATTGTTACATTTTACTCCTGACATAAAAAAACTTCTACAAATTATTTTGGGGGGGACTTCAGAAGAAAGCAGTAGCAAATTCTGCCATGAAAATAAATAAGTGAATTGAAAGAGAAAACAAAAATAAATTGGAGATTGCCAACTAAACTTTTCCTTCTTTGTCCACTAATGATGCCCTAAAAAAATTCTGAAAATCACTTTGGCATATTCTAAATACTATACCTTAAAAAATGATTATGTGGAAACTGAATAAAATATAACCAAAAAAAAAAAAAAAAAAAAGAAAAAAAAATTTTTTTNGAACTGAAAATAGTTTGCTAAAAATTCCGTGCATTTCCACCACTTTCATCCTTCTGCATGTGGCAAAAGTGCCTATACAAAACTAATGTTTTTACCTCTATCAGTAAAATTCTCTTTTTTTTTCTTGCTTTAAATCATAAGTCTAGTTTTACTGCTGTCTAACCAGACCATAAAAAATGGAAAATATAACTTCTAGCCAGAATACTCTTTTCCAGCTCCTCAGACCAAAGTTGAAGCTAATTTTTAGAAGGAGAATCGAATCAGGAAACCACAAATTGGAGTATATGTATGTGTTAAAATTTGAGTCTATTACTAGTGGAAAATAGGACAGCCTTCCTTTCAGCTGTGTAAGAATCTGCTGTAAAAATCCCATTTTTAGTTGATCTTGATGGTTTCAAAGTTAAGTTTGTTTATTCCCTTGAAAGGCTATAGAATGAGTCCATCTCCTAGTTTTGTTTCAAGTTTAGCCCCCCCTGAGTGGGAGCAGAGAAAATCTGGGGATTCCTGTGTGTTTGTTTTTGTGAGTACTGGTAGTTCTGCAGTTACTGTGATGAAATCTGCTTCCCGGATCTTCCCTTCTTCCCCCATCTGCCCTCTGTTTCTAACTAATGGCTAAAGAGAAAAGCAAGAACGAGCGGGGGGTGCCCCGAGTGTTGTATCCTGTTCTAGTCACAGCCATGCAAGTCCTTCTTTATTTCAATTAATTTACTTTGCCTTTATGAACCTGAGAGACTGACTGTTGCTTTCAAAGAGGCTGACATTTCACTCATCTGAAGGAGCTTGGAATGTGACAGGGGAAAGGGAGGAGAAGTAAATCAAAGCAGATAGCAATTCTCCAGATGTAAAGTATTTTTCTTTTCCTCTATTTTTTTTTCCACCAGAAATGTCAGAAAGTCTGCTGACATTTTAATTCCTTTGTGATAGGCTGGGAGCTGAGAGCCAAATCCTGATGCCATTGCACTCAAAAATATTTTCCCTATACCCTTTAAATGTAGCAAACTAGTCTTATACTCTGCAAAGCATATAAGCAAATTACAACAAAAGGTAACTAAAACTAAATGATCTGTACTCTAATAATGTCTTAAGATCAGATACTAACTGAAACTGCCAAGCCTTGCTGGACTTTTTTTGTTTCAATTTGACCATAGAGTAGCAACACCCAGTAAGATGGACTGTAGTGGAAGTAAGACCTCACTGTTGTGTTGTTCGGGTTTTTTTCCCTTCTCTGTATTCTGTTAAAAGTGTAGGAGTACTATTCCATACTCTCTTTTAGTCACCTAAGCTTCATGACACCCTATCTGTAACCTTTAAGGCTTAATTTAAACATACTAGTTGACACAGAATCTGTACACATCTTTGAAAACTCTATTAAACACTTCGGTGTTACTTTTAGCGTCATATTTGACAAAAAAAAAAAACCCTCATTATCTTTAATAGAAATAAACTCAGGTCCATAAGATAAAGTAGTACCTTCTATTCTTATTACAGTAGTTGTTCGTTGGTATAAATTCAACAAGCTCAACATGCATTTAGCAAAACAGCAGAGCTGGCGTAGAGCAGCAGCACAGTGCTGAGAGAACTCAGTCTACAAATTCTACCTACAACATGAATGGTCGTATATTTCCTTCTTTGCGTGGTGTGCTTAGAGATTTACATCATGGGTTTAGTATAATAAATTTATTATCCTTTACAGAGTCTTTCCCTTATGAAGTATTCATGTTTAAAGCAAAAATTTTTATACAGGACTGCTAAAAACCATGAAGTAGACACATTCGCTTAGTAGTTTTATTTTTTTTTTTTTTTTTGCAGGTTCTATAATCATATTTCATCAACTGGTACAACAAAACATATGTAAAAATCAAAACAAAGAGGGCTTGTTGAGCTTGATGCATGGTAAATCTATTTGGTTTATTCTTGGTTTATTGTTAAATATTATATTGCATTTCTTTAAGCAGACATCGTGTATATTGTGATTTCTAGCATTCCACACACAGCAGCTTATTGTTGTTCCCTTTAAATATGGGAAATAAAAATGGTTTTAGTTTGTTATTAAAAAAAAAAAGAAATTGAAAGAGGGTACTGCTATATTACATGGCCCAAGAAATATTGGCAGCATGCTCTTTGGCTTTCATCCGTAGAACTGCAATGCTGGAGGACCTCCTTTCAAACTCTGGCTTGGTTTCAAAAGCATGTCCATTGGTTGCCCCAGAAAGCAACGAGTCAGTGAAAAAATTATTGAGGGGCATGTGGCTGAACTGATTCTGGTGGTTGGAGAAGCCCGTGTAGCCAGAATCTGTGCGGGGGGAATGGGAGTAAGGTGTCATACAGGAAGACGAATCTCGTGGCAGCATGCAGGAGGGAACCACAGAGCCGCTAGCAGCATTCCCTGCCCACAGATTGTTCTGAATCTGGAACATATAAAATGAATACAGTTAAATTTAGATAGTTCATCTTTTGTTTTCTGCAATGCTTGGTTTGCTTTGCTTCACACATAGTTATCCTCTGAAACAAGGAACAAGTATTTAATAGGTTCTCTACAATCATGTTAGAAAACAGTATGAAGAGATCACAGGAGTCAAAATATGAGATCGTTGTTCACTTAAGAACAAGGGCTGATGATTCATGTTCCTTACTTTGTCATCCCTTTGCTCTGTGGTTCCATATATGATGTCTAGGGTTGAACCTCAGGATGCCATCAGCCCAGCCAGTCAATAAAATTAATGGAAACACACAACTGACATCAGAGAAAAGGTGTCAGAAAGTGTACAAGATCACAGATATTTTCATCATAAATGCTTCTCCTCATTAGAATTCCCACTGTAATGGTAGGAAAGACTAGAAAAGGGTGAATAAAACAAACCACTTTGGATTTCTCAAGTGACAAAGCCCAACAAGTATTTGAAAAATTTAATAATGAGAAGCCTTGCATAATTACTTTAAAACAAATGAAACCATAAAACACAGGAATTACTGATAATACATTCAAGACTTTTTCTTAAATTTGTTTCAAAGATAGATTTGAGATAAAATTTCTTTTCATGATGTTTTTATGTGAAATTATACTTTGAGGGCGTTTCTGTTTCAGCATTCAGCCTTACCAGGCTGCACTGTGCATCCCTGGAAAACACTGCATGACAGACTAGGACACAAACTTTGTGGTCACCAGTGATGTCTGGAGTAACCATGTATTCATGCTTTGATATATAATCCTTTCTATACTTGGCAGTCACTTAAAGCTTCATTCTGAGTCCCAGGCCTTCTATCATCTATGTATAGATGCTATTTATGGATAGGTATTTTTCACTTGTTTGTTACTAGATGAACAGACAGGAAGATTTTCAAGACCTAGCAGAAGTCAGCTCTTGTTACTATCTCAGACTGCATGGTCTTTCATTCCTGTTCTATTCACTTTGATTTAATCAAACTTCACACTCAGCAGCTGCCCTTCTGGTTTTTTTTATTAGTACTTCATGTGTATGATAGAATTTCTGACATACTCAAACTTCCTCAGTCATTCCTCATTTGCACACACCATTGTACAATATACAGCTTTGTACGCCTTCTGCACTTTTACCTATATATCTTTCCCGAATGCTGATTATTTTTTTTAAATGTACAAATAATATCAGGTGAGACATTTTTAGCCCCCATTCACAACATAGATCTTGTCAGCCAGTAGCTATATCCTTTCCTATTGTTCCTATTTGTTTTTCTTTGGTAAGTTTTATTTCGTTCTAAAAATCTCTTGTCTGTTCAGTGTATCCTTGCCCTGAAGCACTGCGATTGAGCCCACGTGTCTTTGTTCTCTGCGATATGTTGGAGTAGTTCAATTACTCCTCAGTTAGTACTGAAAAGTGAATTCCCACTTCAAACTTAATTCTACATTCACATTCCAAGTCCATAGACAAAGGAATTTTGACTTTAAGATATAAAGGTTATCTCTCTAGCTGAGTGATTTTTTTTCTGTCAAAGTGGAGGTCAGGGGAAGTAATGAATTATGACAGACACACACACATAACGCACACACAGAATGGAAACATGTTTCTAATGCTGATGAGTTGGGTTTTCTTGTATTTTTCTATCACTTTGCAACAGCACATACTCACCAAACCACCAACAAGCAAAAGCAATAAATTATGGTTCACTGAACTCATCTAGCTGAGATCTAGTGTAGATAGGAAGGTTGAAATAGTCTTATTTTAAAAGTTAATATTTTAAACAGTTGTATTAGAGAGGGCATCAGGAACTGACAAACTAATCTGGGCTCCTTGGGAATTACAGCAGCAAAAATAGGTCCAGTAAATGCTCCATTTTTGTTTCATACAAAAGCCTGGGGAAAAGTCATGGTAGCAACACATCTCCCCAAACTCTGGGTCAGGTCAGCTTGTTTCCACAGGCACACACACGCGCAGTCACACACACAGTCCCACACACACCCATGGACACACATGGGTGTCCTCCCCTTTCCACGCACGCGCATACACACACAGAGCTGGGCACTCCTCAGGCTTCTGCTCCTGCGTATTTTAGGTGGCCTGCTGAGAGGCAGTGGAGTGAGTATGGTGCCTGAGGAAGGATATGGAAGATTTTTACTCCTTCCTGTGGGCCTCCTGAAGTCTACATGGGGAAATCTAAAAAAAAGTTTCAGAACTTTCCAGTTGCCTCCTCCCATAATCAGTTTTTAGAAGACTCAAACATGAGCCCATGGGAGACTCTTCACAGTTTGACATGATCCCCAGCTGCCTTATTACTCCTTAATTAACCTACCTGAGCCAGTTTTGACTTATAATCAGACAAATTTCCCCAGGGAGAAACTAGTTAATCTGTGCAGTGTCTAATACAGGAGTTATTTCTGAAGGAGCTCATAATCTGCAAAGCTAACTCACATGTGACAAAGTCTTATTTATCTTACTTACTGAAATTGCTTTCTAAGAAATGCTATTCCAAATGCTTCAGTCACCCAGGCTGCACAGATATAATTATGGGAAGAATTTTCAAAAAAAAAATCTGTTTAAATACAAACATGCACAAGTTTGCCTTTAATACAGTCATGATGGGAAGTCTTCAAAAGGTTCAGAGGTGCAGTTTGAAAGTGCCCAATAACCTGTGTGGTCTGGAGGAATCACAACATCACTCTGTCTTTCCATATTTCGAGTAGTTTGGTTTACAGTAAACTAAGTTTAGTACCACCAATTTTCCTGATATTTTTATCCTAGATAAATGTCTTTCAATTTAGCTTCAGTGAAATTGCACAGGTGTAAATGAGAACAAAATTCAGCTGCAAATCCTAAAATATGCCAATGTCTTTTTAAAGCAATATGTGAACAAGCTATTAATTCCTAGAACTTTCAAAGGAGTGCCCTAGGTTTCTTTTGTAGAGAAAGGAATCCAAATTAGTAAACTTAACTTCAGGAATGCCACAAGATTCTAGGAAAGCTTTATATCTTCTCTCAGGAGGCAGTTATGCTTTCCAAAAGAACATTTCAGTCATATCAATTTTCTATTCATTTTAGTTGGTTGAATGACTTCACCTTTGGTATTAAATTTTTATTTCTGTACAAGGATTTACAACATAAATATCTTGTAGCAAAATTTAGGTGCAGAAGGTATTCCTATATTAAAAATAAATACAGTAATGATTCACAATAAGTCAAAATTATCAGACCTTCTTCTGGTATGTTAGAAGGAAAAGCGACATTATGTACATGAATTTAAAGAAAATATTTTTCCTCTTAAAATCTTGTGTGATCCATGAACTATATAAAAGGCAATTCAGAGACTGTGAATGAGGCTATACATACAGCACATCTCTGGTTTCTGTTAACATCACAAACAACTTGAGCTTTGCTCTTGTGGTTACCATGAAATTACCAGAGCCCTTCAACATATTTACCTACTGTATGTTTTATACACACATACACATGCACACACACCCTTCCTGATAGAAAAAGAAATAGGACTTCATAGCTGTGACAAGAACATAACGGGAGAGTTATGGTTGTTAACACGGTTATGATATAATTTCCTAAGCACACAACCTTCTGTTAGGCACTGCAGAGGAAAATGAGCTGAGGTAATTGGTCATTCCGCCTGGTGTCATTGCTTTTTTTTCTGTTAAACCTGAGCTTCAGCCTTTTTACGCAGCCCCTGGAGAAATCACACAAATTCAAATATCAAAATTTTCTGGGAGTTTTACTATCACTTCCCTAGCTTTGGTTCCCCCATCACCAAATCTCTTGACTCATTGCAGTCACCTGCCTATCCAGACTAGCGTCTGTCTAGAGCAGACACACGAGCACTTCTTTTTGAGTGCACGTGTTTTAGTGCTTCACATGAGAAACAAAATTCTAATAGCTTTTAAGATCTCTAGATAGTAAGAGTTGTTGCTATTATATTATGTAATAAATGTTATATATGCTGAACGTTATTACAATTACTCAAGTAAGTAATTAGAAACGACACATTTACTCTGTTTTCAGGGTGTTCCTGGTCACTGCATGGGAAACAAGTGTCACTAACTGAACAGCTAAGAATTTATGCAATTATAGAAAACATGTGAGTGTCAGACTGATTTGCTAAACTTTTGTCACTCCTCTCCTTGTGTGAAACAACAGTCCTTCCACTGCCAGGAAGTATCAAATCTGTGCTAGCACAAGGAGCTACTTCAGGCAGATTAAATGCCATAGCTGTTAAACTGCTCAAAACTGCCTGTTCACAACTCATATCTGCTGGTCATTCCTAGTCCATCAGCACATTTAATTTGGTCTGTCACTTTCCACATTTTTTTTTCTGGGTGCCTGTTTAGAACATCCAAAATACAGGTAGAAATTTGCCTGTTCTTCCCAAGTTTGTGGATTCTCAGAATAATTTAAACTGAAAAGAGCATCTGGGATTATTTTCCAAACTCTTGCTCACAGCTACTTTTAAATTTAGATAAGGTTATTCAGGCCCCATCCAGCCATATTTTGAGTAGCTCCAGCTACAGGGGTTCTTTAATTTCTATGGGCAACTTGTCCCAAAGCTTCACCACTCTCATTGTATTTTTACGTTCATATCTAGACAGAACACTTCTCAGTGTAATTTGTGAACATTTTGTAGGAGCTGTTGGACCAAGGGCACATGTGAAGATCATCTGTACTGTATTGGGCTCGGGTACATATGAGAGAGATGCAGCACACAATTTTCAGATATAAATAAAATGGTACCAGGCCCATGGTAGTGAAGTGCTTAAAATATGCTCTGAAATATGTGATAGACCCCTTCAGTCCACATTTGGGCTTAAACATGGTGAACAAAATAAAAATCTTATCATTAGATTCCACACTTAAACAAGTTTGCTAAGCTTCAAAATAATGAGGATTTGAAAAGCCATCAAGCTTTCATTCTTTCATGGGGTGGTTCATAAACTGTAAATTCTCCCTACTGCAATCTTGGGACCAGTTACCAGAAGGATTAATTATATTTCAACTCTATGATACAGTTAAAGTCAAAATTTCGTACTTTGAAAAATACTATTAAAAAAATTGTGTATCTCAGAAAAAAAATTAAATTGCCCTATAATTAAGTCCCAGTAAAGTCCCTCACACACTTAAAGAAATATGTTTCACAAATAAAGAGAGAGAGCAACAAACTAAATGTTGAGACTATGAGAAGGACCACATACAGTGGTGATTTATTACCAAGAAAAAATAAAAGCGCGGTGCATAAACTATTTTGTGTAGAACAGGCACCACCCAGAAAGATTAGAAGTGTCACTCCTGCTGGGAGATCAGGCACAGCAAGGCAAGTGAGCACACGTGCAGCAAGGCACACACCATCCAGGTGGCTCAGCCTGAGCTCCGTGCTGTCACACTAGGCAGCAGGAGTGTGTGACACAACTCCTTGGAAGCCAGCTCAGATGTGTCTGCCACATCTACTGCTTAATCAGTGTGCCCACAGCCTGAATGGACTATTGTGATTAACTGTCATTTATACGTCTGCTACAGTTAAAAGAAGTTTTAAGTCATATAACATGTGGTGTCTAACATATTCCACATGAAGATTTAATTGGAGCATATAACTTAGATTATTGCTAATGAGGATTAGCCATATGTACTGAGGCTCGAGCAAACTATACTGATGATCCAAGGACATAGTACTTAGCACATGTATGCTGATACAACTTCTACGCTCTGATTGCCAACACATCATGTGATGCCGTGCTGTTCAACATGTTAATTTGATTTATCATTCTGGTGGATGGAATGTAAACTTCAACATCTTCCTTCTATTTCTGAGATTTCAGCATTTTCCTTTCTTTCTACACCTTCTATATCACTCCTGTCCCCATATTTTTGAAAAGCTTTTGTCGTCTGAGGATTCCCACCTGCACTAGACTGGGTTTTTTTCAATTGAAATAAAAAATTAAATTCTATCTTATCCAACTCCTGCCTGCAGTTTCAACAAAATTTTAAAAAACCCAAACATTTTACACGTGATACTAAGAGGGAAAGTAGAATGGTGTGACAAAATGAATCTTTTTTAAAAGAACTTAGAAGAAAACTTACAACAAATGAACATGATTCAAAGAACAAGTAAGAAGGAGGAAAGATGTAAAGTAAGGAAAGAGCCTAGGTGGGAGAAAAATGTTGCCCTTTTTAATCTGCTTTTCAGTGATACAATTTAATGTTTATTTACATACTGATGCACTTATTTTAAAAGATAACATCTTTATAAACTTGATGCATACAGGGAAAGCTACAAGTCTGTGAGATAATAGTATAGGCTCTTGTGTGCATAAATAAGGAGAGAGTAATATGAAATTTTGTCTCAGGTTCTCTTGCTACTTCTCATAGGTAAGCACTGAATCTGATGAGATCAAGTGCCCTTTGTAACAGTAACCTTCCTACTAACATAAGGTGGCATAAGGAGTCAAATAATGACCAATAAGGTAAGAGAAGAACAAAGTTAAAGAGGCTTTTTATTGTTCCTCTTACAACATATTGTTTATAGATCTGTGTAAGAAAACTACAGATCACTGCAGTTGAACCAGGCATGAGAATAAAAAAACTTTTTGAGATCATCATACCTATTTTACACCTTCTATTTTAGGAATAAGAAAATTAATTAATCAGATTTTTGACAGCTTTAAAGGGAACCCATGTCTGGCATAAAAGTCCCTTTGGTTAAGTTTCCTAAACACAAATTCTAATACATATCTGACCATGGCTGTCTACAATGAAGGATGGATTCTGCTTTTAAATCCTGTTCATCAACACTTCAACAGTGTCTCAGATATCCTGAGACCTCTTTAATGACACTCAACACTGTATTTAGGTGACTGAATTAAGTATGACTTGTTTGCTAACATTCACTCAGGTGAAATGAAGGAAATTTCCCATGAAGTGAAATTAATTTCCCCACTGATGTTAAGGTGCTCCATCTTTACTTTCACATCATCAGTAGGACATTGCTAGTTAAGCTAAAACTGTCAAGGATATGTGTTTTTCTGAGTGCACTTAAGAGCACTTAGACTGTAATGTGTTGTATCTGCAAGAGAAGCTTGAAGTTCAAATACTGAAACTAATGAAACTGAATCCTTTCACTAAAATGAACGAAAACCACTGTGCATAACATTTTCCTAGAAAAAATCTGATTTTCAGCATAATGTTGTTAAAGTCTTGAAAAAACATGTGAATAACAGATTATTGTGCTGGAATATTGTACAAACTGCACTCCTATGTAATCCATCTTGCGACAGTGTAATTAATGCAAGATATATGCATGCAGAATTTGGCCAGTTTAGGAGATATTCAACATCTTGGCAGGTAGATGAGCGATTTTTTTGAAGAAAAAAAAGCAACATCTACAATCAATACACTGTAAAAATAATTAAGGTTAGACTGAAAGAGCAAAGCAAAGAATTATGATCAACCAAAAAAACCCTTAAACTGTTATTATTGTGAAGATAAAGATGTGGAATTTAATAGCAAAATTAGACTGGATTGTAGAGACAGGTGTTGGACCAGACTACCTCCAGAGGTGACTTCCAATCTCTACCTTTCTCTGATTCAAAGCCAGCCTTCTGTCTGAAATGAGTTGAAAGAATAATTTTCTCACAGGAAAAGCTTTTCAGGTTTATGAATCACACAATTCATAGCAGCATTTTGTATTTGTATTTGATGAAGATAATTGGTGAAGAGACTAAGCAGAAGTCTGCACGACACCCTCTGTTAGCTGCAAGAGACTGATGCTTCTGCTGGAATGCAACCGAGATGTGTTTTCTCAACATATCCATGCCTGGACTCAAAACAGAAAATCTGAAGGCTGCAAATCCTTATAATGAACACCAGAAATTCACATTTGTTTCTGCTCTTTCTGCCATACAGCTGTAAACATCTCGGCTTGATTTCATCCTTTTTCAACATTCAACCTATATTTTTTTCCAGCAACAGGGAGTCTGTTTTTCCCCTTGTTGATTCTTAAATAAGCTTTAGTGACCTGTGTTCCACAATCCTCAAGAAAAACTATTTACTTAAAAGTATGGCAAAGCTTGCCTAATATTTGCTTATTTCTTTGTCACGAGAGAAGTGCTTGTACAAGCGTCCTGCTGCAGGAATAAAAGTACAGAAAAAAGGATATTTGTTTTCTTTTCTTACATTATCTACAATCAAATAACAAAATTGTTCGGGAAATCAATTTATAACATTAGAACAAAACATGCAGATAACAATTTTAAATACCTTTTCTGCCTGAATTGTGGGATAGATTGATGAATTTATAGCAAGTCAGGCACTGTATATTTATTTTCCATAAGTGAGGCACTTAGAAATGGACATCTAGTTCAAAAGATTTGGATGCAGTGTTATTAGTGGTCATTGTGTTTTTAAAATAGATTTTCATTGTCTCAGGTATTCTCACTGGAAATGTTATATATGATAGGGATGTGGTTTTACTGGAGGTGAGGATTTAAATATGTGAAAACTATGAAGAATAACCACCAGGTTATCGAGAACATGAATTTTTATTAAGTGTCCTGTGCTAATTACTTGGATATCCACTCATATAGCACTCATACACAGAACTCACATATCCACACATACACGGAAGAGTAGCCAACTTCTCTGAGGAGTGGGCTACCTTGTTTTTATCATATAGCCAAGCTATGCATGCAAGCACTCAGCTGAAATAGCCAGGGTGAAGTGCACTCACACCTTCACTGAGCTCCTTGCTCCTGTTCTTGAAGGACAGAACAGTACAACGCAGCTTTCCCCTGCAGGTGACCAGACTCAGTTACTCGTTTGTGCCTCTCTGTTTACCTGCAGTCTGCTAGTCTGTGATTGGAGGTGAGCACGTTGTATTAGTCTTTGGGAATGAGTACACATTTTATATTTCTACACATTTTAGAAATGCTTGATCTAAGATTACGGGACCAGCATTTCCATTTCAATCTTCAGTTTTTAAGAATCTATTAATTAATGATGGAAACCTTTGTCAGGCTGAAACTTAGTTGTGACATCTGACATCTGACATCTCCTAGACATCTGTCTAGGAGATATTTTTTGACAAAAATGTAAACAGAAATGCAGCGAATTAATCTTTTTAACAATCTGGAAGTACAGAATAGATATTTTATTTGGTTTAGAATTTTATAGATCATATTATCATATAATTTAAAAATGCGGGATTTTGAAAAACATTAATTTCAGGACAATCATTTTAAGTGCTTGCCAATGACTTATATTATTCCATTATTTTATACTGATGAATCTTTGGTTAATTGGGAAAATTTGTAGATGGAATCCTACTAAAAATACAAGATGATCTGGCAGACACTAAATTTAGTCTAGAAATCCCAAAGCTTCAGCACTCTTTTTTGTATCATTTGATGCTATAGGTGAGTCAGAGAGACCTTCAAAAGAGAGCTGACCGCCTTGAGTGAGACCTGTGAATGAACATGCATCTCTGTCTTTGTGAATTTACCTGGGACTACCTAAGGTTGTGTCCACCTGCTTAAACACAGGGTCTGTCATGCAGTGGTTGTTAATGCAGTTTGGGTTATTGCCCTGCTCCATTATAAAATAAAACCAGACAGACTCACAAGTGCCACCACAGCTGAGATGGTTGTGTCCATGTTCTGAGCTGCTGGAACACAAGCCAGCTCTGTCCCAGGCACCAAACCTAGCAACATGCAACCTCTTCAGAGACAAAGCATGTTAAGCTGAGTAGATGACACATGAGCCGAAGACCCCCGGTTCATAGCTAATCATTAAGAATCATTGAGGTTGGAAAAGACCTCCAAGATCATCAGGTCCAGCATTTGACCAAACACTGCCATGCCAACTATAGTATAGCACTAACTGCCATTCCCAGTCATTTCTTGAATGCTTCCAGGGATGATGACTCCACCACTTCAATGCTTAACCACAATTTCAGTGAAAAAATTCTTCCTGGTGTCTGACCTGAACCTTCCCTGGCTCAGCTTGAGGTGATGTCCTCTTGACCTGTCACTTGTTTCCTGGGGAAAGAGACCAAGGCCCATCTTGCTACACTCTCCTTTCAGGCAGTTGTAGGGAGTGATAAGGTCTCTCCTGAGCCTCTTTTTCTCCAGGCAAGACAACCCCAGTTCTCTCAGCTGGTCCTCATAGGACTTGTGCTCCAGTCCCTTCACCAGCTCCACTGCCCTTCTCTGGACTCTCTCCAGCACCTCAATGTCCTTCTTGCAGTGAGGGGCCCAGAACTGGACACAGAACTTGAGGTGTGGCCTCACCAGTGCCAAGTACAGGGGGACAATCACTGCCCTGGTCCTGAGCTACGGGCCAGGATGCCATTGGGCTTCTTGGCCACCTGGGCACACGCTGGCTTATGTTGAGCTGCTGTCAACCAGCACCCACAGGCCCTTCTCTGCTGGGTCAATTTCCAGCCACTCTTCCCCCAGCCTGAGGAACTCTTCATTCAGCCAATTTAGAGCATGACCAAAGCATGCTTACATAGAATATGAATGTATTCATAAGGTTGGCAGAGAACCCGCTACCTCATGGAGCAGAAGAGCACCAGAACACCAGTAGTGGAAGGGAATTGTGCAAAATTTTTTGCTTTGTATGGTGCTTTTTTTTTTAATTAATTATGTGGTGAAAGCAACGTGAAGCCAGAAATATGAAAAACAATGGCTTCAGAATAAAAGTATTCAATGTGCTGAAACAAGCAGGCAGACAAACAAAAGCAGAGGGTGAGGTAAAGCTGTAAACCAAGGGACTGGAGAACAAAGACAGAGGATTACAATCTTACACAGTATACACCGTGTGTATATTACACAGTATACCTTACTATATACCAACAGGGAACTGAAACAGGAAAAAAAAATTAAACTAACTGCAACTGTCTGAGAGAGCTGTCCTGTCCGTCTGTCTCTCTCTCCCCCAGCAATATACATTAAATTCTGATTCTACATGGCTATATTATGGTTTTTGAGGTCCATAAAGAAATGGTTCATGTTCAACACATCAGAAGGAAGCTGTCTAGAGATCATATAGTTTATACCTCATATTAGCAAAGTGTGCAAAATCGGAGTTGTTAAGACGGCTGCCAAAAGCAGACCCAAATTACTGCTTGGTCTTCACCATACCTGAGGGTAGCTGTCAGTCCTTGGAAGAACAGATATATCATAGGTGGCAGCAAAGTGACTCTTAGCTTGCTGGATCTGACCATAGCGTTCTCTTTTCCTCCATTTTGCTCTTCGATTCTGGAACCAAACCTGTGGTATACAAGGAAACAGTCATCAGAGTAAACTGAATTATATACTGTGCAAAGAGTTTTAGGAAAAAAAACCAAGGCATTTTGGACAGCGGCTTTGAAAATTTCTGTTTATCTACAAAAGAGAAGTTCTCCACCTGAAAATTAATTTCTTACAGTTTCAATCTTATCAGTGTCTGACCTGCTTAAGTTATTGCTGGCTATTTTAAAAATACATCTTTTTTCCTTTCTATTTTCTCAAAAAAACAGACAAAACCAAAAACAAACAAACAAACAAACAAACAAACAAAAAAAAAAAAAAAAAAAAAAAAAAAAAAAAAAAAAAAAAAAAAAAAAAAAAAAAAGCCCTGAGAAAGACCAGTCTGTAGCAAGGAAAATTGTAAAGAAACATTCTCTTAAATTCCCATTCCCACTGACTTGGTATGACTACCCATAATCTGCCTCCTAGAGGTGTCCATAATCTTTTTCAAGTGCAGTAGTAAAAAGGCAGGAAAAACTGGCACAAGGACAGTACTCTGCACAGCACGAAAAGTTCCCACACAGAAGGCTAAAAGGCCAGGAAGATAATAAAAAGTCACCATGTCACAGACAGTTTTTGAACTATTGTGGGGTTTTTTCCACATTGGTGTTAAGTGATATCTGTTTCTTATAATGGAAAAAAAATAATGGCACTAGACTATGAAATAATTTATATTTTATGCTTAAATTTCTTCATATCCCTTGGACTGTTCTGTAATATTTTAAGTGTCAAGTATTATATCAAAAAATCTATTATATTCCCATTTCTTTCTGTTACTGATTGCTCTCATTGTTCCATGGTCTTAATAATTTATTTTTTTACTTTCAGACATTTTAGTTTGGACTGGTTAAGAATTATCCTGATGAATTAAGGGGATTGCTAAGAAAAGTAACACTGTGTAAGAGTAATATCCAACTAATCTTTATTGTTCTGGTTTAAGCAAGCTCACTAAAACTTTTTTAAGAAGTCACTCTACTAACAGAAAGGGGTTTTTTTTAAGGACAACCGTGGCATTGGTTAGTCTTCCTACTAAATTGATCATTAATTCATTTTGATATATACATACATGAATAGTGGTTTTTTGTATAGACACTTCATGTATTTTGAGGGATATTTTCTGATTCCATATTATGGGATATTTAAAATAACACTGTTTAGTTTATAATTCCATTCTTGCATTGATCTTTGGAGAACTGTCTTTTGGTACTGCTTAAGCAACCAGGGAATAATTTTGCTCATTTTGATTCCCACGTACTTGTTGCAGATTTAGTATGTGCAATCTTTTAAAATATATTCAGCAATCAAAGCAAGGCTAATGCATATAACTCCTGAGCATGTATTGTTAGGGACCTTGTGGTAAATTTGTGTTATTTATGTTGCCTGAGGTTCCGCAAAAAGAAAAGGGATGGCAAAAAAAAAAATCTCCTGTCTCCACAGAAGTCATCAAGGACACGATAAGGAAATTTAGTCATGAAGCTCCTTCCTTGAAAAAAGACCTTGACAACCTCCTTAAAATGGGCACCAATTACTGGACTGACATGCAGCAGGAAAGAGAACAACTTAGATAAATTAGGTTCAGGTTGGCTCTCTCTGCATGTGTGCAGGACAAATATTAAATTGGATGTTGATGAAATGGTGGTGAAGGGAACTGTGGGTAAGGTATCCAGCTGATCACTCTGCTACACTAAATCAAACAATTTGCTTGAATTCATAGAACTAAATGAGGAAAAACACATATTTTTTTCCTCTGACAATCCCCCAAAATGTTTCTGTTTACACCACTTTACTAGAAACTTACTCTTGGCAGAGATAAAGTAACCATTTGCCTCCACAAAGCAATGTGGAAATCTGCTGCTTGTTATCCCTGAATTGCCAGATGCTCGCCATAATGACGTAAGGCCTTGCCAATTGCTTAATCTTGTGATGGAATACTCTTGCTACTCTGGATAGAAATGATCAACATGTCCTTTTATATTTAGCATATGAGAAAAGCAATGATTGGTTATCTTTTAAGAAAGGGAAGAACATGTCTAAATAAACTAGAAATAGATACTCTGTGAAAGTCTGATATAGACATATATTTTTCATTTATTGTCTTTTTTTAAACACTCTTACCATATGAAGCCTCTAAATCTTAGGAAAAAAAGTGTTAAGAAGTCAGTTGACACACTTTAGTTCAATTTTCCCCTCACTGTTCTCACTATTACTTTGTTCTTGAAGTAGTTCTCTGTATTCTAGAATTATCCATTTGTTAGAACCATGTTTCAACATTATGCTACCTTCTTTTTTTTAAGTCAAGACTAAATCCCAGTGAATGGAAGTCATACTTGGAAAGCTGTACCAAATTCGGAAGGAGAGGAATTGTGCAGAGCCTGAAGAGTTAAAAGCCACTGAAACAAATTCCATCAGCATTGCTGATATCACATCGATGTAACTAAACACACAGTTTTGGACTCTATTTTCTCATGACAACAGTGCATATGATGTCTGGTTGAATAGACATGAAAAGAACACTTCTTTATAGCACTAGTTAGCTGACTTTGTTTCTGAAAGTGTTTCTTGTTTAATTTCAGTTTGTATGCATGTGCACTGACGCCTATTTCTCTATATGCATGTGTGAGTATGTGTTTAATTACAAGTTGTGAAGTTGTTATCATATTCAAGTCACTAAATTAAAAAAATTAATCCCAGTCTATAAGAATCAACAGGACTGCTATTCTCTGAATTGAAATAGTGATTATTACCAGAACAGGGAAGATATCTAAAATTAACTTGCAAAATGTGGCTCACACCTTTTTCTAACAGAAGACCTCTAAACAAGGGAAAGGCTGCATTTCCTGAATATTTAGCTTCTTTTCTCACCATTGCACATCAAAAGCCATAAATTATTGAGATTATTATACAAGCACATACTGAATGAATCACATTTGTACGCAGTTACGATACTCAAATAATGTACTACAGTAAGTTTCGTTCCAAAAAACTGGAATAACATTATTCATCAGTTATGAAAGTTTAAAAACTAGCAATTGTATCTCCTAATTTTGTGATTTCTAAGATCATTCCGCAGAGCAAAGATGAAAGGATTCTGTCCTTTTTTTCATACAGGCACAAACACACGCACACATCCACACACACATCTAAATAAGTACAGGTATACAGATGCAGAGATATTTATACACATTTATATATGTGCAGTTTCACTGCACACTTTTTGGATAGAAACAAGGAATTTGATTACTTTTTAGACTGTACTTTTCATGCTGTAACACACACAGAATCCTCTGCATCTGAGTTCTGCATCGTCATCAGTCTGAGCTACATGTAGCAAGTCTTTAGTGGGATCTTTACACGTAACACTTTATGTCTTCATTGCCTGGAATTCTACAAGAGATCAAGGCAGCTTTACTATTGATGTTGTTTTCTAATCCTTTAAACAAGTTTTCAGAACTGCAGCACAAGCTATTTTAAAAAATAACAAGTTATTTTAGCACTACAGCGTAACAGCTCATATGCATAAGGAAAGGAAGCAAAACAAGCTCTTTACTTTAGCTTTACAGGCTTGTGTACAACCCCCAAGAGTGTAATTTACTCGTTCCTACAATTCACAATTTGTCATAGAAATGCTGAAGTTGGGTTCTTACCTGGACTCTGGCCTCAGTGAGCTCTGTTCTCAGAGCTAGCTGTTCTCTTACATAGACATCGGGGTAGTGAGTTTTCTGGAATACTTTCTCCAGTTCCTCCAGCTGCAAACTGGTGAAAGTTGTTCTGTGTCTCCTCTTCTTACTGCTGGAGACATTGCTGTCACACTTATCACCAAGTTCATCCAGGTCCCCCTTCTCCTGTAGCCCTTTCACTGGAGACATCCTGAGGTTGTTGCAATTGTCCATGGGCCTGCTCAGCTCTGTGTGAAGAGGCTGACCTTCCACTTTAGTAATCCCGTAGTTCACTGCATACAAGGTGGATTAACAGCTGGTTAATAAATGGTCAAGGGGGAAGGGGAGGTGTTTAGATTCGGGAGTTCGTATAAAACAGTTTCACTAGGAGCAAGATTCTATCGTGGCTGTGTTGTTTCTACATGAGATCATGGAAGAGGAATTTGTAATGTTAACTACTGATAGAATAAAAGC
This sequence comes from Platysteira castanea, assembly GCA_013397175.1. Lineage (NCBI taxonomy): Eukaryota > Metazoa > Chordata > Aves > Passeriformes > Platysteira > Platysteira castanea. The sequence continues at coordinate 56,865 of VYXC01012387.1, forward strand.
GCTAAATCACATTGAATTTTAACTGAGAATTATATCTGAAAATATCATCTGAAAACTTACAGAGTAAGGAGACTGTGCAAGAGACTTGGATATTTTCACTCTGCCACTACTGCTGCTAAAGTAGTTAACAATCCATGAAATCAGCATCAGGTAGAGTTGTGCAGATAAGGAATCTTAGCCCAAAACAGATTTTCATAGAAGAGGCACAGAGCTGTTGACAAATATGCCTCTAAGCTTGGAAGCAAATGCAAACACTTCTATTTCTATGAAAATACAAACTAAAAAAGGAAGTAAACTAAATAGCTGCAAAGTGACAAATCAAGAAGCAAATTAAATCAAAAAATTAAATTCACTTTTAAAACTCAATAAATTCCATATACCTTCTTTTGGATTTGTGGAGTGGAATTGTTTTCAATTAGGTTTGTTATGGTTACAAAATACAGGGCATTTCTGCAAAATGTTAACTTATTAAAAGAGATCATTTCATATATTTTGTATAAGGATTGCAGTAACTATTTGTCTTTAGGTAAAACCTGAGCTGTAGAGATAATAAATATTCTGCAGTAGCTTCTTAATAGGAAATGAAAATATTTCTTACTTTTCAATATTTTTTACTTATCATACATCACTGGAAAAGTAATGAGATAAGTTACAGAATTCAAAAAACCTTTTTTTTCTTTTCCAAGAAAAAGGTAAAAAAGATTCAAGCTCTACAGAAATTAAAATTTTAAAAGATGCCACGTAACATAAGAAGCTTGCTCTGAGATTTTCTCACATTCTCAGTAACTTCTTTTCTTTCAATTCGAGCTGATTGTAATGAAACACAATTTTTAGATACCTATCATCAACACATACATAGATAGGAAATGCCCCAAAGCCCTAGAGGCACACATTAAATTAGTTAATTAAGAAAAACTCCAAGTATAAATCAATTTTCTATAGCTTATTCTTTTATAAATTACACTTGAAGAAATCTATCAATATTTCTTACAATTACTTTTGTACAAATAAAAGAATTTTCTCAAATATATATGTATACTTCAAGGACTATATGAAGTCAAAAAAATTATGATATTGTTAATCCTCATATTGCAGCTGATCTTAACCATGTTTTCCATTCTTCTATGAAATTGTTTTTTAAATACTTTTTTCTATAGAGATTTTCATCATGTTGGAATAATGAGGAAAAATTTTAAATGTTTTAAAAAGAAAAATATTCCACATTTTCCTTGCCGATAGTCTAGAAAATTTTAATACTTGACAGAATGTTTAACACTATTCTTCGGATGACCGACGTGGTTTTCGAAAAAATCATCTTTACGCATCATTGGTAACACGGCAGAGAGAACACCGCTACACAAATATCGTCGCCGGACGATATTTGAAGGAACCGAAGATGACCAAGCGACCTTCCGTTCCCTCCCCGGATCGGCACCGGAGAGCCGGCCGTGTCCGGGGTGCCTCCGACACCCGGGGATGCTGTTTCCCGGGAGTTCGCTGGGCGAACGCTCCGCGGCTCGCAGCGGGGGCGGGGGTGGCCGGGAGCTGCCGGAGGCCACCGGGGGCCGGCCGAGGGGTGCCGGGGGGCGGCCGGGGGGAGCCGAGCGGTGCCGGGGCCGGCCGTGCCCTGCAGCACCCTCCGGACCCGCCGGCCGGTCGCGTCCCGGGCGGGCTGCCCCGGGCCGGACGGGCTGTGCCGGAGCGCCCGGCGCTGCGCTCCTCGGCCAGCCGGGGGACCCGGGCCGGTAGCGAAGGCAGTAGCCGAAGGCTTGCACTGAAAGCAAAAGAGCACTTCGAAGTAGGCAGTTGCCTTCTCCCGGCTTTTTATTAATAGTAGTGGTAGTAGTACTATATAACAGCAGTATTGTTACTGTTATTGTTATTTTACTACGACCTGACAGCCCCTCACATGCCCACAGTCGAAGGCTGCACAGCTGCCTTTGGTCTCCCCGGGCGGGAGAATCCCTGCCCTCCCCCGTATATCTCCAGGAGGGAGAATAACCCTGGGATGACGACTCACCGTTGTTGTCCTGGCAGGGTGATGTCCTCTCCAGCCTCACATGATGCTCAGCTCTTTGCAGAGGGTTGAAGGCCTGTACGCATTTGCTGCCTGACGTTTTGCTATAAAAGGACTCATTGTCCAAAGTTTCCATAACGTGCTCCAAACTGCCTCCTGCTCCCATGTAAAAGTCACTGTTCTTGCTCGGCTGGCTCTTCAGGGCAAACTTCTCGCTCAGAAAATCCATAATCATCTAAGGCTGCTTGAGAGCCTCTTCCCTAGACAGAGGCTGTGAGCAAGGGAGGGAGAGTGAGTGGATGGGAGGGAAGGAAGGAGGGAGGAAGAGGCGTTCAGTGCTTAGGGAGCTGTTTTGCCTCTGAGCCTTTGATTTGTCTTGTCTTGAAAGGGGAACCCGAAGTTGCTCTTATATCTTGAAGCTCAGCAGGACCTCTTGTGCAACCTCCCATTTCTAATGAATATGAAAATAAGCAAGCAGCCTAACTCCACCCCAGGTCCCCCAAGACTTAATCCCAACACAGGAGGGAGTTCCAGGCCCGTTTTCGACAGACAGATCTGTTTCAGACAGACACACACAAGCATTCGGGGAGGGTGAGGGGAGAAAGGAAAGGAGGGGAGGGAGGACAAATAAAAAGGACATTTCCCCTCTGCAACCTATTCTCATTTCTCCAGGGATCCTGGAAAGAGTAATCCCTCGCTTCCCTCCCTCTCGCCCCAGCTCTCTGAGAGGCTTAGAGCAAGGTAATTTCAGGGGCACATACCCTTAAGTAAAGGATCTTCTTTAATCGATTTGACTGATATGCCGGTAGCTGCAGTCCTGTTCTCTGAAGCTGTAAAATTAAGAACCGGTGTTCCTTCTTTATTAAACAGCTCAGAAGTTTTGTCCTAGAGTTAAACAGAGAAAGAAATATTATAGGCAGTTGTTTGTGTAGAGGGAATGGAAAACAGAGAAACTTAAAACTAGAACTCTCTCACATCAGAAACTGGCCTAAAAGAGAATTTGTCTGCTATGAAACAGATCTCAACCTCTGTGTGTGTATTT